>VMBQ01000340.1:29517-39711 GCA_007657795.1 Dreissena rostriformis | reverse complement strand
TATATAACATTTTTTTGCTTTTTCCAAAGATAATTCCTCAAATTATTCTATATTAAGAACTGATTTGTGTACAATAATCCACATCATTATTGGAACTTTAGTTTAACGGAAAGTGTTGAAGTAGTATCTTGAAGCACACGAACACGTCTCTATACTTTAGGCACATTTTATCATTTTCACAATTATTTTGAAAATATAATATTGAAAGTTATGTATTGTGTTTCTTGAATGTTATATTATGTCTATAAAACACTCTTTAACACAAGTCTTTTCCTCTAATTAAATGTGTCTGAGTTAAAATTCTGTTTGATAAACTTCAAACGTTTCTTTATTTTGACGAGTTGATAGTTACTTAAATCGCAATCGTTAATATTTTTGAGTCGCGTTAACTCGAACTTTAACCTTTCCAATGCGCCTTTTGCTTGGGACAGATTGCCTATTTTCTCGTACGCCTGAGCGAGACATTCATAGCAGTCACTAATAACAAGGGTTTTAGGACGTTGCTTAAGGACATCATCACTAAAACATAACACTTGTTTTCCAACTTGTATACATTTTTGATAGTCGCCCTTCTTGACAGCTACTTTTATCACATTGACCAAGCTTTCCACGTGAAGTGTACCACCCTTTGCCATTGCCTCCCGTACCTGTGCTGCTTTATCAAACATTTCAGCTGCCTTTTCTAATTGTCCCTGTTTTAAATACAATTTTCCCCACGTATCATTTATGCAAGCAACAACAGATTGTGGTGATAAGTTTTGCCTTGATACAATCTCCTCCGACTCATCCATTGCCGTTATTGCTTTATCAAATTTGCCAATCACAATGTAAGCGTTTGCAATACTAACCAAAGAATCAATTTGTGATAAATCAGGGGCCTTGGACTTTCTCTTTATTTCAAGACCTTCTTGCAAATACTGCATTGCCGTCGTTTCGTCGCTGTTTTGTTGATACATTTGTCCGATATTGTTCAGTGTCATCCCCACACTTGGATGACTATGTCCTACAGTAGCTCGACATTTGCTGAGTAAAGCGAAGTGATATGTCTTGGCTTCTTCGAATCTTCCTGTTAAATATAAAGTTCTTTAACACAATCAAAAACTGTCATAGGACAGCGCGCATTTTACAAGTATGTCAATCACCTGATATACTAAGTGTGAACACATATTTTGTGATAAACATCTGTAATAGATATGTCGTCAGTTATATTTAAAATGTAAAATGAAATTTAAATTACAGAAAGAAACGTGGCCATGCCACACAAGTACAATTTCATCGTTTTAGCAATTAATCTATTTGTATATAACTGTGCAATCCCAAGCAAGATATGCATATAAACTACCTACACAAAAATATAAACGAAACACCTCAATCAAAACTCTAATGAATGAGCGCAAACCTTAGCCTTTATTTTATTAGTACGAAATGGGCATCATTCTGCTAAATTTAATATCAGAGTTGTAACACATGTTTACTCACCATATATAATGAATACTAAGACATACATTGATATGTAATTGATTATCTGAAGTAAATATAAACATATTGAGTGGTTGCTCGTGAACATTTCTCTGAATTTTGAAAAAAAAACACTCTGCTAAACTGAAGGTGAGAGATTTAAGCATTGGTCAGTGACCTTGCATGATGACATGCGTGAATTTAAATTGAACATCTTTAGTAGTTACACAGATATGTAATTGTTGCAGACAAACATAGTTCTGAATTTCTTCTTGCACGAAAACCTTTACTTAATTGTAATTGTGCAAACGGCGGTTAACACTTAACATATATGTACGGTTTTATTCAAATATCTGCAGTGCAAAAAGATATATTGAAATATTATACGTAAACATTGAACTGAATTTGTTAATCTCAAAAGGGGAATACTTGTGCTAAATTTCAGGTAAGAGTTATGGAACTTAGCTAGTGACCTAAACAAATGACTACAAACACATGTGAAGTTAAAATTGAATACCTATGGTATTAATTAGAGATTGTAAAAAATTTCGAATATTATAATTGATTGGATTATTTCCATTCGAATAAATACACCGCGATTCAAATATTTGAAACTTTGTTTTATTTTTAAAACCCAATAATTTCGAGTGTACATATATTTTTTTGTATTCTGAATAATAATATTTTTCAACAAATGCTTCTACAAATTGAAATCAGGGGTGCATATAGTCCCATTGCACGTGTCAGGCTGCGATACTGATCATAGTGTTCTGTGTCAGTCGCCAATCGTTGTGTCGCAGATTACACACGCCAGTAGTAAACCGGTAACTGGACATAGCAACTATCGTTTTCAATCATGTGCAAACAGTACCAAAACAACACGATACAGAGGCGCGATCTCACATTTTACACAATACAGCATAGAAAAGTTGCTCCAATCAATTACTAAATTAATGTGTATCTAAGTGTACTTTTAAATGTTTTCTTTTTAACATGGTAATTACAAATCCAATTCCATTGGGTGCGAGAGTTTTAAAGTTCAGTTTATAATCCATTAGTACTAAGTTACAACTTGTTTATGCATATATATAAATGCGATGCTGCTCGAAATGTGGTAATTACAAATTGAAACGTAGTGTTCCTCAGGCCAGGAAGTACGAAGTATATATACTAATTATGCGAATATTCGAATATTCGATTGAATGAAAATCCGAGAAGAATTACAATTGGATGAATAGAAAAATATCAGTATAAATAGATACAAAGAGTAGATTTTGTATTTTCAGTTACATCATTTGACATAGTTTGATATTGACATTGTTTGGCACTTAATATGAGTAATGCAAAACAGATAATGACGCAAATATGAAATAAAGTTCGAGGTTAATAACACAATAACACAAAAAAGTTTGCCTCGTATTGTATTTAACTTAAAGGCAATATTTAAACTATGGGAAGACACGTTAAATCACATGCGCGAATAAATTATATAGTCATTCTAAACAACGTGGATTAATTAACATATTGTTAAATTATAGCAAATTCATTTAAACATCGTTCTTAAGAGTGACAAACATACATATTTGGTTTAATACGGAAGGCGCCATTATTGTTTAAAATGAATATCACTGATCAGGTATTCACCCATGATTTTGTTATGGTACATGGGCTAAGTTTCATGGGCAGTCAGCAATGAGTTGGGTTTGTAAAAATGTTTTTGCGATATTTATAAATCGCTATATTACTTCTGAGCTTTAAGAACTGCAATACAATAAAATTAAAACATGTAGGCATTGGGTACCATTGATTTGGAAATTCAGGCACATGGGTACTCCTGTGCTTAAAGGCCCTGGGGAAAAGCCAGATAAACACCTATCAAATTTTGTCAGCGTCATTTGTAGTCATTTAAGCGACTTTGCATTCGTAATGCCGATGATACTGTTTTCAGCGGGTCCCCGTGGTTGCTCACCAAGAGCAGAGTTATTTACAGGAGTAGAGAGGCAAATCTATATTTGTCAGTTTGATTCAAATACTACCTCAAGGCATCTTTCCGGCTTGAATACAAGACATACTTGCCTAACTTCGCTAGTGTGATTCCTAAACTGTTCAGCGATTCTTTAGCTATACGTCTGCATTGCTTCCCGGAGACAGTCGATTTAGCCAAGGACTTCTCGAGATAACTGTAAAACGAGTGTTGACATGAAACTATAAAGCATGCAATACAACACATTGTAATCAATTCTTGCAATTCTAAGCAGAAAAAAGTCAATGCGAACAGCATTCTTTCTATATTATGTAAAAGTATTCACGGCAAAGTTATTTTCGAAATGAAGCTTGAATGAAATCAATGATTGCTATATATTTGCAGAGGAAAATTTACTGCAGACATGATCTACAAACCCCTATGTATCAATCTTAATTTACCTTATAGCTTCTACGTTTTGATCCTGTAGCATCAGGTTATATCCAATCCGTTGATAAACAGTTGCTTGCTGAAGCGACGTTCCAAAACATTTTATTATAGGAAGAGCTGCAATGTTTTTGATGTAGCCCTCTTTGAAGTTTCCCTTCAAATACAATAATTGGAATATACTCATAGAGCACTTCACAATAAAATTAACGTTTGAAAAGTGTATGTTTTCCTGAATGTATGATATGAACGTAGCGCATACTTAGTGTCAAGCATGTCTTTGACAATTCGCGGATTTAGTTTAAATATCATATCATACATGCGCATGCATCACTGATAAACTCTGACACGATCTTCATATAGTATATGCATTGACTGGCGAATAAAATATTTTGCTATTAGGCATCACATTTGCAAAAAGACAACCAGTTGTGTTCATGCTTCCAGATATTGCATATTACCTTGATATGAGTGTTTAAGCTTCCCACTGCCAGATTAACTACAGCTTTATCCATTGGTCTGCCGTACATGTCAGCTGCGCGGTGACATTCATTGTAAAACTCCTCCGCATAACCTTAGAGTTGTTGATAAAATATATTATACTATTTACTGTATGCTATGCGGTGAAATAACATACTTTTATTTTCTTCAATAACAAGCATTTTATATCTTCAATACCATTCATTTTATGTCTACAATTATGTTTTTGTTTTCATAAATTCCATTTCCGTTGATATCAATTCATGCTTTGTCACCGTTCACCACGAACAATACATTTTAACTCAACTGAGTGTTTCTTTGTTGAGTAAGATTTATTTCCGTGACAAGTAGACACTGTTTGTTGGTGGAAAAGCGCACACATTTTAATATTATTGAGGGAAAACTGTACCTTATCTCCATGACTACTAGCCGGAACATTAGTGCGTTTCACGGTATTTTAACGAATAATTAAGGACATTAAATAATACAGACCTCGTCATAATATTATTTGTTGAATACAAACGTACGCCAGTCAATTGTTTTAAGAGTATGTATCAATATATATCACCTGAAAGATATCGCTCAATAAACTGCGAAAAAATAGTAGCCATTCGAATGAAGAACGAGTAAGTGTCCTGTGTTGTGTACTGTATCTCCAGTAGCAGCTTCTGCAGGTTCGGCTGCTCAAACGCAAAGTCCGCCAATGCGTTGCATACTCTTGTTTATTATAGCGCCAAGAAATACTCGTCATCACTTCTGTAAACGTGTTGCAATATCGCATTCGAACCTCTGAAAATGTGCATTACATATCATGTTAATCTTTGTCAGCTGTTCAGCGCATATTTTTTGTATACAATATATAGTGAAATTTAGCTGACATAACATATTTTGTTGTAAACATCCGTGTAGTAGTTATTATGTAGCTAATGCATTTTGAACGCTGTAGTCACAAGTATATTTTACTGACCTGGAATATGTTCATGTTTAAGAGAGAAGAACGTCCTTATACATTCCCGTAAGATCCCCTGTATGTTAAAGCGCCTACTTGATGAATCATAAATAAGAAAGTGCCTTTGAACCATGGGGATAAGCACACGATGCTTTACCAAGGCAGTTGTGGGGACATCTGAATATAAAATGGCATTTTTCATTATCCATATTGATAAAAAGTAGCTGTATGATATTATTTGAATATGGACTAAAACAAATGCAAAGCAACTTCATAAAAATTGCGATAACGTTTGTTTCCAAAAACAAAATGTTTATGTATTTTATTGTAGTTACAGTAGTTGTGCTACTATCATTTTAATATGAAGTCTGAAATTACTTTCCCGTTTGTTTTACAAAATTTTGAATACATAATACATGACATGATTGTCTTATAAATGATTGTTCTGATACTATTTTCAGTATCGACGATTATCTGCTGCGGTTGACTATTTGACAAAATCTCCAACGTCCATGCATCCGTTGTACTAGTATTATTAACACGGAATGAAACGTATGATGCGCCAAAACATAGAACTCTAATTTTCAGCGCAAAGTCGTAAATCCTTGACAAGTGAAAATTGCATCATCACATTGCATCATAATTGCAAGATTTACTGCACTAAACCCAACACTCACCGAGAATGGGAGCAGCTACATCAGCAGTGAAAGAGCCTGGAATGTATTCAAGCTGTGCGTAAGATTGTCTGTGAAAATGGCTCAGTCTACTGATAAACTGTTGATACACGTGAGCTGAAACAGCAAAACACAGTTGTTGTAATTTAAAACACGTGTTGTAATTAAAATGCAATCATACTTAAAATGAATTGTGTTTGTGTTGTGGATGAATTTAAAATAATGCACTTATAATAAAACGTGTAATGATGACAGTTACTATCGCGAAAGCCGATATCGGCCCGATATTTTATTGTGTTTTTTCTCTGAGATATTAGTTAGGGGATTATTCTAGTTTAATTAAGCATTTCATACCGAAAAAGTAACTGAAAATGTATGTACATATGTCGATAGTGGTCCGACATTGGCCCGACGCGTGCTGATTAATTTAAACTGTATTATAATGTGTGTAATGGACATGCATTTTAAGAAGTGTAGAAAGCATTTAAAAAAAAATAAAACAAATAATAAGAATATAGGTATTGAATATCGTTTTGTGAGGAATGTACAAGGAAGGGTTAGAGATTCATAAATTGGGCGGGGATCTCCTTTTGTACACACAAGATTAACTTCTTTTATTCCTTTATCATGTATCTTATAAAATTTGTGGCGTTAAATGTGTCTACGTTGATCTTTACCTGCTGAAAGTTATTGTTTAAGAAAACAGTAACATTTTCTTGAAGTGTTTTCTAAAATTGCGTGTCTAAAGTTACTTATCGTTTTATATATTTCCGTTACAATCTTCATTAAATGGATTGTGTTGTTTGCGTTTTCCAATTAAATGATCATTCATATAAATATTATTGTATCAAATGAAATGCCGTTCTGATTTTCATGTTTAAGCAAGAGACAAGTACGGCCAAGACTTCCCAACACACTGTCACCAAAAGCAATGTCTGCTAATATGCAGATCAGAGACTGTTAAAAAAGGTTCAATGAAAACTGAAGAAGGCGAGTTTTGAATATCGGATTAATTGCGGTGGAATGATGGAAGTATATGCCGGTGTCGATGTCGGGCTGAAATCAAACCTAGTCCGATATCGGGTTTAATTATAAATCCGTTATTGGGCCGATGTAAACATTTATATCGGCGCCATGTTGGGCCGAACGTTTTGAATATCTTGATAATTGCGGTTGAACGATGGCAGCATGCCGGTCTCGATATCGGGTCGTCGTCGCGCCGTGTTGCAGGTCCGATCTCGGACCGACGTAAAAATATGAAAATCTATATATGAATGATATCGGGCCGATATAAATAGTTTAGAACAATTAATCGCTTCTTATTATATTCAAAATAAAACAATTTACTCGACTCCTCTCAAAAAGTCTTACAAGGCTCGGCAAGCTACGCCGTGTAAATATTCATTCAACACGTCAAATACATCTAAATTAGCATTAAATCAAGACTTTACTGTCTAAAATTTGATGTGTATATATAGATATGAATACTGTCAAAGATATCATTCTGCTGATGTCATTTACGTACACACTCTGTTTTCCTCCGGGTAGAACTCTCGACTCAATATCGGCAATCTGCATTCCGCTAGCAACTGCGTCATGTCTTTGGGCGTAAGCATACCTCTGTTCTCGCGCAGCTCAGACGTGATCATGAGAATCAGAAGTGGTAACCCTTCACTGAATTCTACAATTGCGTCCAAATATTCGCCATAATCGACGCCAGTGGCTTCTGCTCTCAACAACTCAGATGACTCCGCTTGCTTCAATGGATAAACTTCACACAAATGGTAAACATGCCGTAAATTTACCAGATGAAACGTTGTGGTTGAAGTCAGTACAACTTTGACATTGTCCAATTTTATAAGTTCAACGCATACGTTTTGAAGACGGTCTCTTATTGCGCTTTCTTTGTCAAGGAAATATTCCCCATTGTCAAAAAATAATACATATTCTTTTTTACTGGATGAAACTGTGCTGAAAAGTAAGTTTTCCCATGACTTAATGTCGTTCGTTTGTGATTCAATAACAAGTTTCAATTGCGCGCACATATTGACGTACATCTGTGTAATGTCACTTATCTCTTAAAAATTAACATACACCAAGTCATAATACTGTCTGTTGACACTTATCAGTAACTCCTTCGCTAACCTTGAAGTACCAACAGTTCTCAGACCGTAAATTCTAAACATTCGCTTCGTGTTCCATGATGTTTGTAAATTTCGAAGTTCATCTGTTCGACCAATGAATACGGTCTCAAACTCGGCTTCTACTCCAAAACCCATGATTTTAACGGACAAGATGATCGGGAAAACATGTGCTTAAAACCTGCAATATTCAATTTTGTAATTATGACAAAATCAAATAATAAGTCAAATTCCCTTTTGCGTCATAATGTGTTAAACCAATTTTCCTGTAATCTCCGCATAGTAATTTTTAACGAATCCGCACTGTAATTACCCACTTTTCAAACTTAAATGTCTCAGTTATGAGTAAAGATTTTGATTTAAAATTACGCTGTAGCACGTAGGGTAGGTAGCCTGAATTTTCTTTAAATTAAATTTATGTTTTTCTGATGTGAAAACCCACTTTAAATGATCACAGCGAAATGAAATTTAAATTATATCGCGTTTCACCATATCAAAGTGCAAAAGATGAAACCATACCTACCCCGCGTGCTTAAGTGTCCCATCGTCACGGATGAATAATGTTATCGTGAGCTTGCACGGAATGTAGTCAAATGATCACACATACCATTTTAAATCAAAATCTTGACTCATTACTGAGATATTCAAGTTTGAAAAGTGTTGTGTCATCGATATGGGATTAAAAGGGGGTACATTCTCAAATGTATTTATGAATACATTTCATGAAAAAGATACATGAAAACTAGATAATATAATAATGCAAAACCTCGACAGCGTACAATCTGAACAAATCAATATAATGTCGTATTTCTCAATATCATTCGAACCTTAGATACTTTAACCAATTTATTCTAACGAATCCAAAATGTGTTGTTCATTACAAAAAAATCGAGTTTATTAAGCGCACTTACGTTCAACTGACACTGACATTTTTGCATGGATATTATATAAAAAACATTAAATAACCTGTTGTTATTATCCACTTAACATGTCAACCTCAATGTAAGAAAAGTTAAACAATAATTAATCATACCGAAAGATGGACATTACATTAATTACTCTAAGTTTCTAGACACTGAACATTTTCGGACACTCCTTTTTACAGAAATTTGTTTTTTCGGACAGTTTCATTCTATCCGAATTCATTTTACAGTTACTTGCGCTTATCGCGTGACATATCACATGTGCGGTTTTACAACCAGATTACGGTAATAAAACCCGGCAAATGATTACAAGTCAGTGGACTGTTTTGTTTGCTTAATTTGTGTAAATGTTTATGTGAACTCGATACTTGTTATGCTTTCACCCGATATATTTAAGAAGCAACGTAGTGAACATGATCTTCGTAAGAACACCAATACGATGTGCTTAATGTATTTATTTAGTGTTTCTAAAAAGCATCACGATGTACTTTAGGAATGTTTAGGAAGTGAATCGGGTTTTAGAAAAGATTGTTTAGATTTCCGTTAAATCAAAATAAACATCGTTACCCGTAAAGCTATATACGGGATTCAAGTGACGCATATTTAACGATGAACAAGATAATGCTATAATGTGATAATTAACATATCGCCACCTGTCAATCAAACTCTTATCTAAATATCGATCGACCAATTATGGGGCGATTAATCTTCGTGCCGGTTAATATCGGTCTCTCCAAACCAACAGTAGTTTATACATCCGTTATAACTTAAAAGCAGTTGTTCGTATTAGATGGCACGTAATTCATTTCGGTCCTGAACCAAGTGTAAATATTTCTAGTTGAGCAGTTCAAGTGACCGACGAAAAGCGCTACATTTTATATATGCACTTGTTAGAGTGCATATTGGATCCAATATAATTGATCTCATTCAATCACAATTTACTTAAATTCCATATCAGATGTGATACTACTACAACTACTACTACAACTACTACTACAACTACTACTACAACTACAACTACAACTACTACTACTACTACTACAACTACTACTACTACTACTACTACTACTACTACTACTACTACTACTACTACTACTACTACTACTACTACTACTACTACTACTACTACTACTACTACTACTACTACTACTACTACTAC
>VMBQ01000340.1:0-27364 GCA_007657795.1 Dreissena rostriformis | reverse complement strand
AACTATTATTCAATACTCACATTATAATTTTGATTGTTAACATGTTGTCTCGCGTGCTTGAACCAGCATAAGTTCCTTCCAATCAATAATGGTTTCAAAAAAGCAACGAAATGGATCCTGGAAAGTTCACAATGATACTACACCATGCTCGTGTGCTATCCACAACGGCAAAACGAATGGTACATGGACATTATACAACTTGACTTGGGTACCATCGTTGTAAATGTCAAGAAATACAAGTTATCATACGTGATGCCAAATATGGAAATACTATAGCAAAATAAATGTCCACATCTGACACACCTTATGTGTAAAAAATACAACTAAAATATCGGGCCGATATCGGCTTTCGCGATTATCTGCTGCGGCTTGACTATTTGACAAAATCTCCAACGTCCATGCATCCGTTGTACTAGTATTATTAACACGGAATGAAACGTATGATGCGCCAAAACATTGAACTCTAATTTTCAGCGCAAAGTCGTAAATTCTTGACAAGTGAAAATTGCATCATCACATTGCATCATAATTGCCAGATTTACTGCTATAAACCCAACACTCACCGAGAATGGGAGCAGCTACATCAGCAGTGAAAAAGCCTGGAATGTATTCAAGCTGGGCGTAAGATTGTCTGTGAAAATGGCTCAGTCTACTGATACACTGTTGATACACGTTAGCTGAAACAGCAAAACACAGTTGTTGTAATTTTAAAACACGTGTTGTAATTAAAATGCAATCATACTAAAAATGAATTGTGTTATGGATGAATTTAAAATAATGCGCTTATAATAAAACGTGTAATGAAGACGGTTCCTATCGCGAAAGCCGATATCGGCCCGATATTTTAGTTGTATTTTTTACACATAAGGTGTGTCAGATGTGGACATTTATTTTGCTATAGTATTTCCATATTTGGCATCACGTATGATAACTTGTATTTCTTGACATTTACAACGATGGTACCCAAGTCAAGTTGTATAATGTCCATGTACCATTTTGAAACAATTGACTAGCGTACGTAAAAAATAATATTCTGACGAGATCTGTATTATTTAATGTCCTTAATTATTCGTTAAAATACCGTGAAACGCATTAATGTTCGGGCTAGTCGTCATTGAGATAGAGGTACAGTTTTTGCATCAATAATATTATAATGTGTGCGCTTGTCAACCAACAAACTGTGTCTACTTGCCACGGAAAACAATCTTACTCAAGAAAGAAACACTCAATTGAGTTAAAATGTATTGTTCGTGGTGAACGGTGACAAAGCATGAATTGATATCAACGGAAATGAAATTGATGAAAACGAAAAGAATTGTAGACATAAAATGAACGGTATTGAAGATATAAAATGATTGTTATTGAAGAAAATAAAAGTATGGTATTTCACCGCATAGCATACAGTAAATAGTATAATATATTTTATCAACAACTCTCAGGTTATGCGGAGGAGTTTTAAAGCGGAAAGAGCGTTCCCAGATTAGCCTACACGGACTGCACAGGCTAATGTGTCGCGACACTTTACGCACATGCATAAAGCCCGGTTTTCCCAGAGCGCGACTCATACAGACTATTTGAAGCGTTCAAACGAAATCCTGCTGACATGAATGTCATAATACAAGCCTCAGTGACCTTGACATTAGACCTATTGACCTGAAAATAAACAGTCGTGGTTCATTTATCCCAAGTAACCAAGCTTAGTAATACATTGACTTAGGATCATGAATTCGTATATTCATGATCCTAAGTCAATGTATTACTAAGCTATCGTGCGTAAATGTAATGTTCTTCTTTTTGATGTTACAAGCCCATGGGCAAATGACCATTGACCTGTTGACCTCAATATGGCTCGTTTTATTAACAAAAACTAGCATACCAAGTTGCATGAGCGTAGGTTAAAGTATTATCTAGATATCGCGCAGAAACGAAATAATTTAAGGACCGAATGATCGACCATCAGACAAACCGGATGAAGGCAGGATGGAAAGCAATATATCCCCACTTATGCCTAGGAGAGAGAGAGTTTTGGGCGGTTAAAAAGTAAATATCTTTTTTTTTTTCAGTTTGTATAGGACCGCCCATGACACATTGAGATCAAAGTTGTTTTTTTTCCTTCAAGTTCAGATGAGAAGATATTTGAAGTAATTTGTTGACGGTGAAGATGGATTACAACGACAGCTGATAGTGACAAGACTGAAGAGCTTAGAATTGCGAACTTCTTGCTCACTTTGGCTACACATGTTTAAACGAGATTCGGTTCATGCTAATGTAAAGGGTTCAACACTTAATTCAGAAAGTATGTTTTTGTCAGAACTTGCTTTTAACAACAATGTTGTTCAATGAGTTTGTGAATATAGTTATTACATTATATATTGAAATTGTTTCAAGAACACAATATACAAATCAATGCACCAACAAAATACACTTTTCAACCACATTATTTATTTTAAGTATCAAAGCGGTATGTATCGTCCTGTATTGAATATACAATCGATCACTTGAATTTAAGAAAATGCAGCAAGAATGTGTCTTATTATAACGGTTATGCAGTTGTATTATACTTATATTTTAAAATAGAATTGTTAACATTAAGTTAAGATGAAGATAGTCTTTGCAATCATAACAAACTAGATAAAGTTGCCAAGCCCAGTGAAAAGTGAACTCTCAGCCGGAGTAGAAGCAGAGAATGTACCGGAAAGTCAACATTACCAATTTAAAGAAGATACGACAACAATGGGCGGTCGCGCTGCCAAAATGCGTGATTCTCTCAATAACGCTGAAGGTGTGCAATTCTGATCACCATCGTCATACAAATCTATACTTAATGATAGCATTGCAATTGATCAAACGCTATCGCATTCAAATTTCAGTTGTGCTGCGTTTCATAATTAAATGTATAAATATAGTCACACATAAAGGATAACATTGTGAACCAACGGCGTAAAGTCAGATCGAGTAACTTTACCATAGAAATATACCGTTTACGTTACACATAAGAAGTGGCAGATGTGGACATTTATGCAATAGTATTTCCCTATTTGGCATCAATTATGAAAAAGCCTATTGCTTGAAATGTACAACGATGATTTTCAAATCGCGTATAAGAATGTCCATGCATTATTCGGTGTACCGTTGTGGAGAGCACACGAGCCCGGTGTAGTATCATAGCAAACGTTCCAGGATCAATTTCAAGGCTATGTTGAAACCTTTATTCATTGGAAGAAACCTATGCTGATTCAAGCATGCGAGACAACAAGTTAACTATCAATATTATTATGTGAATGCGAAATAAGATTATCACCAATTATGACATCGTATGTAAGTGGTAAAACATGCTTGCATTTTTTAGTGTTTTCCAAGTTTGTTTCTTTTTAAATATATCAGTTGAGAAATAATGTAGTGGCTCATTTTAGAGAGCCTTTGGCGTTTTCACCCCCATCTAATGCCGCCTGTGGTAGCTCCATAAGACATACAAACCTGAATGAGACACTCATTTAATTCATGTTTGGGATATTATTATGTACAAATAATACGTTGAGCGGTCATGAATCCATATGATTCGTGAATATATCTATCAGGTTGATTCATCTCATGTTGTTGAACGTTGTGTATTTTATTTAACTGATAATACGGTTTGTTTTCGATTTAAATAATGCAATAATAAGCTGCACCGTTAAGTCAATGTGTGTAAGGCAATATCTTTTTCCAAACGCGTTTATGCACGTATTGATATAAATACTGAAATCGAATGGCCAACGCAAGTTTCAGCACTCCCCGCTGGTAAGCCGTACACGAAATTACGAGCGGAGTAAATCTATTAATTTCTATATAAGACGACACAGAGTTGATTTTGTTTTATTACGTGTGGTGTTAAAGTAAACATAATCATAGACTGTTGTGGACAAGTGGATCGTTAAATCTATTTAACATTATATGGCTGTTGGTGTAAAGCCACTACAGGTAAGCAAATTTTAAAAAATTTACTTAGTTTATAATTGATTTTATTAATAGTTTATAAAATTGATTATTTACTAAAAATGCACTTTTAGAACATTACACCGTCAGAGACTTTAAATGTAACATATCTACGGTTGAGGTCTACCGCGAAATCAGTTTCGGATATGAAACACACAGTGTGTTTTCATATGTTACTATGACAACAATCCGCATTTATTTTGACAAGTGCTCACTCAGTATTAAAAGGTATGCCATGCATTATCATAAATGGCATAATACTTATCGCGGCGCTTTTTTGAATGATTATACCCTGAAATTGTGATAACATAGACATAGATCAATGCATAGACCTGTTATACTTTTATGCACAACATAACGCTTAATATACAAAAAGTTCATGTAAGTACTTAAACTTCCGACAGTCAAGTTATGCATTGTACGTTTATGTATAACGTCCATTATTAAATTAAGTTCCGCTCTCATGCGTGGATGGATTTAAACGACCCATATGCCTGAAAAGCACAAATTAAACCGCTGTTATGTGAATATATCGACAGATCGGTTAATACACCGGCGTGCATGTACGGTAAACATCTACACTGCCTTTACGCCGTCGGTTCACAATTTAAACCTTTCAGCGTGCCTATATATTTACAGTTAAAGTCACATTAATAATCATAATCAGCAAATATTTTGTAAAGTATTTCGTACAATAGTGTTAACGCATATAAAAATCAGTTTTCATTATAGCAATGGCCTAAATTTCAACGCCAGATGTGGTATGGTAACATAGATTTAACGAGATACAAAATGCTCGTTTTTATGTTTTGTGTCACAATATATTCCATGTTAATTTCCCGCTACCATATCTATTCATACGACGCAGGAACACTATATTGGTACATGAACATGTGTGAATATTTTGTACCAAACAAATGTAAAAAAGATTATGTTGCATCTTGTTTAATCTATGCTACAAGACAACATCTAGCAATGACATTTTGGCTATTTTTTTAAGGTACACTGAATTTTATGGGTTAACTTTTATGAAATATTGTACGAAATATTCGTTGATTTTGTACGTTAATAGCGCTTTGAATAAAGAAACACACTAACACTGAAATTTGAATGCACTAGTGTTTGATTAATTGCAATGGCATCATAAATATCGAGTTTTATGAAGATGGTGATCATACTCTTACATTTAAAGTGTAAGTGAGAGAATCGAGCATTCTGACAGCGCAACCGTGTTCATTTATGTACCTGGTTGCCTTTATTCTTATTTTAATTAAACATCATCATCATCATCATCATCATCATCATCATCATCATCATCATCATACTCATCATAATCATCATCATCATCATCATAATCATCAACATCACCACCATCACCACCGCCATCACCACCATCACCATCATCATCATCATCATCATCATCATCAACAACATCATCATCATCATCATCATCATCATTATCAACATCATCATCATCATCATCTGCATCATCATCATCAAGGTGTGATTTTAATTGTCGAATATTTTGCACACGTTTTACATGAATAATATCACTGCGGATGAATTCTTTGTTTATATCCTCAACAAGATATAGTGATTTGTGATGACGTGATAACGTGCTTCGTGTTAGAAATTGATTTGGGCAGAGCCAAATGGCCAGCCTTTGTAAACTGTAAACTCCAGTGTGTGTTTTTTCTATGACTCGTAATAGGGTTTATATGGGACATTAAGTAACTAAAAAAATATTAATTCAAATGAAACTACATGTATTTGGCCATATCATGGGAAAATGTTAAATGCGTTTATTTTTTGACCACATTCGTAACACGTGAAATAAAGGCTTTTCTATTAATGTATTCCATTAAACTGCGCAACATTTGATGTTAATCATATCGAGACAGACTTGATTATTGTGCGTTTACTTTGTGAGTCGACCCCCCATGGGCCACGCACAGTTCAACGTGAGGGCTTGCAAACGCGTGATTTTCAAAAGCGTGAAAACGAGAAATGTGACAGGTATAACTAAACTTATATATATGTATATAATATAACTTTATGATAAAGAAGGCGAAACTAATGATGTTCTGATTAATCTAATTTATCTTCGAATGAAAGGGAACGTAGGAGATGTTTGAGCATGGATATCATAGAGATGGAAGTTGTTTGATTATGAAACAGTCATGCTGTGGTAAATTTTTTAACGTTTTTACGGTCTTACCATCCACCTATTTTGAACCAACGCATGATTACACTTCTCGTTTCACGTACAAAATTATGTAACTATACACGTGTGTGCTAATTTGAAGATGTTTTATTTTAATTAATACGGGATTATTGGTATATGGTTTGTAACCGATTACACATCTGTGAGAGTTTCAGCTTGGTATCCTACATATCAAAGACAGTCATAGACCAGTCTGCAATCGATTTCTGAATGGTTAAGGTCACAATATACTAAATATTTTCCCTGTTTAATTCAATGTGCGACAACTTTAGGCGAAAATAAATGCAACATTTTGCACATAGAGACTCCCATAACCTACATTTTCTTTAAGGGCATTCTTAGCTGAATCGATTTAAGAAATACAAACGATATGTCATTTTCAAACCAAAGAAGAACTTTACACAAATCAAAATTGACTGTTTGTGCACCATCGTTTTTCGGTCGTTTTGTAGTGGACTGTAACCTTTTTCAGTGCATATTTTGCTGTAGTTTCCAACTTTATTATTTTTCAGGGATTTAGAAATGAAAACCTTTTGCGTACCCTATTAATATCATCAAACGATAAAACCAGATAAAAGTCTAAAGTGTTACATGCATTCGAGTATAATATGATGATTTTTTAAGAGAGTACAGCCCTTCATGATATGATTATTTAGTATAATGTAACCTAGGATGATTAAGAACCTCGATGATCACCTTAACGGACTTATGTCGGTAAACCAGTCGCCAAACTCAAAACGTACAGAAGCTTACTGGCGGTGGTGAGTCAGTCTTTAGATAGATCATGAGAAGGTCTAAGTGTGACCATGGTTGTATATATTGATTGCATAAACTTCCAGTTATGTAAAGTAGAAACCGAATTCAATTTATGCTAAGTAAAAAAACATTGCAATATTATTTCTTTATACAATTCACTCATACAAAATGCAAAACTTTCATTCATGAACAATCTTTTTTTTTATTAGTAATACCTAACAGAGTGTCTTGTGATTGAACTTTACTATTTATATCATTTTATCGTGTATAAAGCTAACAGTGAATAAAACTATGTTCAAAACATCCCCCCCCCCTTCACTTAGCCGATATATCTTCCGGTCGTGAAGAGTTACAAGCGGTTTATAATCTATACAAATAGAAACAAAAACTGTATTGTATATAGCTGTTCAAAGAGATGACAACATATCACAACATCGTAGAAGTACTAGTAGTAGTAGTAGTAGTAGAAGTAGTAGTAGTAGTAGTAGTAGTAGTAGTAGAAGTAGTAGTAGTAGTAGTAGTAGTAGTAGTAGTAGTAGTAGAACCACATTATTATTCATGGGTTGAATCTTATTCAACCACAATATTATGCATTTGGTAAATATTATTCAAACACAGTCTTATGCATAGGGTAAATAGTACACAACACTGATCTATTATTTCATAAAAATAAAATGCTTACGTCATTTCTTAGAGATTTATTTAATATAAAACAGTTGTTTACTTGTTTGAACACTTTGAAGGAAGGAAATACAAATATTTTGCTATCTTATTACTTTATCTAATTGCGTTTGTTCCTGTTTTGTGTACGCTTAAAACCGTGATTGACGTTGCGTGAATAGCCCATTGTTCTGAAGACGATACCTGGTTCGATATGGATATGGTCATTTAATTGTTAAAGATTTAACAGTGTATTTTTTTTTGGGGGGGGGGGTGGCGAGAAGTATCAGTCAAAGAAAAAACCTACATTAAAGGGGTAATGTTTACAAAACTGGCTTTACTGGGCGAAGTTTAAACCAATTCTTATTTATATTTAAAAAACACACATCCAAAACAGTTGTAAACTAACAGTGAAAAACGTGAATGAACATTACGATGGACAAAAATGTTCAAATATGCTGACAATTTAAAATAACATTCTTTACCACTTATACTGGTTTTAAGTTTAAGTTGGTTATTTTAAGAAACACTAAATAAATACATTAAGCAGATCTTATCGGTGTCCTTATGAAGATCATTTACACTGCGTTACTACTTAAAGATATCGGGTGAATACATTACCTGTATCGAGTTCACATAAATATTTACACAAATAAAGCAAACACAATATTCCACCGACTTCTTGAACCCATTTGCCAGGTTTTATTACCGTCATCCGGTGTAAAAACGAAAGTTTGACACGTCACGCGATAACTGTAAGATGAATTCGGATAGAATGCAACAGTTACAAATTTCGAGTCATTAAAAATAGGGCATATTCTGGGTGTTCGAAAAAAGAGAGTATTTTTTTTTTATAATTATTTGGGCTAAAAAGGAGTGTCCGAAAATTGTGAGTGTCTGTAAACTTGGAGTAATTACTGTAATGTCCTTCTTTCGACTTGATAAATTATGTTTTAACATTGCAGTTGAAATGTTAAACCGATAATTAACAAAAGGTTATTTAATGTTTTATTTTATATAATCCCCATGCAGTGTCAGTTAAACGTGATGCCCTATATAAACTGGATTTGTTTTTTGTAATTAACAACACATTTTGGATTCGTTAACATTAATGGGTTAAATTATATTGCGTTCGAATGATATTGAGAAATACGACATCATATTGATTTGTTCAGATTGTACGCTATCGAGGTTTTGCATTATAATATTATCTTGTTTTCATGGATTTATCTATTTCATTAAATCATTTATGAATACATTTCAGAATGTAATCCTATATAAAAATTTGATTTAAAATTGTACATGTGATCATTTGACTACATTCTGTGCAAGCTCAAGATAAAACCATTCATCCGTGACGATGGGACGCTGAAGCACGTGAGGTAGGCATGGGTTCATCTTTTGCACGTGGTAGTAAAACGCGATATAATTTTAATTTTAGTTCAATGTCATCATTTAAGGTGGATTTTTACACCAGAAAAAAAAAACATAAACAGATTAATAAAAAAAATGAATGACTTGTATGAAATTCATGAGCGCAACCGCGCAATTGCAGGCTACCTATCCCACGTGCTAAAGCGTACTTTACACTCAAAATCTTTACTCATAACTGAACCATTCAAGTTTGAACAGTGTTGCGTTAGAAAAGTCTCCGAGTGCATGTTGTGTTAAAAAGTCTCCAAGAGTGTGGGTAATTACTGTGAGGATTCGTTAAATTTTACTATGCGGAGATTACAGGAAAATTAGTGTAACACATAATGCAAAAGGGTAATTATACGTATTATTTGGTTTTGGTCATATATACAAATTTGAAAGAGGTTATTTTAAAATATTGCAGGTTTCAAACACATCTTTACCTGATCATCTTGTACGTTGAAATCATGGGTTTTGGAATAGAAGCCGAGTTTGAAACCGTTTTCATTGGTCGAACAGATGAGCTTCAAAATTTAAAAACATCATGGAACACGAAGCGAATGTTTGGAATTTTCGGGATGAGAACTGTTGGTACTTCAAGGTTAGCGAAGGAGTTCCTGATAAGTGTCAACAGACAGTATGATGAATTGGTGTATGTTAATTTTAAAGAGATAAGTGACATTACACAGATGTACGTCAATATGTGCGCGCAATTGAAATTTTTTATTGAATCACAAACGAACGACATTAAGTCATGGGAAAACTTAGTTTTCAGTGCAGTGTCATCCAGTAAAAGAGAATATGTAATATTTTTTGACAATGGGGAATATTTCCTCGACAACGAAAGCGCAATTAGAGACCGTCTACAAAGACTATGTGTTGATCTTATAAAACTGGACAATGTCAAAGTTGTATTCACCGCAACCACAACGGTTCATCTAGCAAATGTTCAGCACGTGTACCATGTGTGCGAACTGCATCCACTGAAAGCAGACGAATCATCCGAGTTGTTGAACGCAGAAGCCCCGGACGTTGATTACGGCGAACATTTAGATACAATTGTACATCTCAGTGAGGGATTGCCGCTTCTGCTACTGATGATCGCGTCAGAGCTTCGCGAAAACAGAGGTATGCTGACCCCCAAAGACATGGCACAGCTACTAGCGGATTGTAGATTGCCGATACTTAGTCGAGAGTTCTACCCTGAGGAGGACAGGGTGTGTAAGTATATGGCATTTGTTTGCATGATGCTAGGTTAAAACATATTAACATAGTCAAATCCACCACACATACTAGTTAAATCTATACACTTGTTCAATCGCGACAAATGTAACAACTTAAGTTTACATGACTTGCATGTATAATTAAAAACAAACATCTTACTAATTGACGCGCCGCTGAAGTTGCTATGCTAAAAGTAGATTTGTGCTCATGAGCTCCCAGCAGTATGATTTTGTTTCAGCTCACGTGTATCAACAGTTTATCAGTAGGCTAAGCCATTCTCACAGGAGCAGCTATGCCGAGCTTGACTATATCCCGGGCTCTTTTACGGCGGATGAAGCTGGTTCCATTATTGGTGAGTTTGCGGTATAGTGCAGCATATTTCGCAATTTGTATGTATTGTTTATAGCGTTAACGTCTCTTATGTGCTTTCGTGTTGTGTCGTGCCGTTGATGCAATTGTCACATTGTCACAAATTAAGGACCTCGTGTTTCACTCTGTGTTTATATTACTAGGATATCGGATATAAGAGTCTTAGCGCTCGCGTCCGATGGTCAAGCCAAACCAATTAACTATCGATGCACTCGATGTTAACACGATTTATATTGTTTACTCAACCAATATCAAGCACATAGGTAATATATTAAAGAACTATTTATATTCTGGAATAACATTTAATTATTAAAGTATTAAAGTAAAATTCATATATATGTTCACATTTGTATAATTAACGAGGATGAATTCACGATTTCTAGATGTTCTTTGCACATGTTCATTTATTACTAGTGACACTTAATCGAACATAAACTATAAATATGTGATATGAAAAGATGAAGTTCATTTTCAGACGCCCCAACCGATGTAGAGCATCGTGTACTTATCCCAATGGTCCGAAGGCACTTTCTTAATTATGATTCAACAAGCAGGCGCTTTAACATACAGGGAATCTTGCGTGAATGTATTAAAACCTTCTTTTCTCTCAGGAATGCAAACATTCCAGGTAAGCAACACATACTAAACTATCTATGTAACATATGTAACAGTGCATTTTAAGGTGCGTTAGATATATACTACCATTTTGTCCGATACTTAAACACGTTTAACAAACTTATTAAACGTAATATTTAGCTACTTTTATATGCAATTATAAGTTGACAACATGTATTACAAGATTACACACACTTACAGAAATACGAGCGCGATACATCAAGACCTTCACAGACGTGACGACGAGTATTTCATGGCGGTATTCTTCACAAGAGTATGCGAGCGCATTGGCGGACTTTGCGTTTGAGCAGCCGAACCTGCAGAAGCTGTTGCTGGAGATACAGTACACGACACAGGACACATACACGTTCTTCATCCAAATGGCTACTGAATCTTCGAAGTTTATTGAGCGATATCTTTCAGGTGATATATTTATATATATATATACATACTCTTAAATAAATTGACTAGCGTAAAATTCCGTATAATTCGTATTCAAAAATAATTATTCAAATATTGTACACGAGTCAGTATCCATGAGTATTAAAATATTGTCAATATTGAGTATTTGATATAACACACATGTGTAAGTTGTAACGGTTCTTTATACATATATTGTTTGTTTTGATGATTTGTGATGAACTGTGACAAAGCATTCATTGTGACATTTCAAATGAAATGAAGGAATCGAATGTATGGTATTGAAGAAGTAAAATGCATGGCATTGAAGAAACAAAACATATCGTATTTCATCGCATACCGTACAGAAAATATAATACAATATTTAATTAACAATTTTAAGGCTATGCGGAGAAGTTTTATAGTGAATGTCACCGCGCAGCTGACAGGTACGGCACAACAATGGATAAAGCTGTTATTGATCTGGCAGTGGGAAGCTTGTACACTAATGTCAAGGTAATATGCAATATTTGTAAACATGCACAAAACGGCTTCTTGAAAGTGTGGTACCTTATAGCAAAATGGTGTATTCGTCAGTCAATTTAATTAATATATTTTAATATCGCACGCATGTCATAGTTTATCAGTAATTCTTGAGCATATGTGCATATTACCATTTTTAAACTCAAGCCGCAAAATGGTCAACAAATGTGCTGAACACTCAGTATGCGCTTCGTTAGTATCACACACTCAGTAATTTATACCTTTTGAAAACGTTTTTTTTTTCTTGTGAAGTGTTTATTGATCTGTGATAATATTCCAATAATAATATGTGCAGGGAAACTTCAAAGAGGGTTACATGAAATGCAGCGCAGCTCTTCGCATACTACAACGTGGTGGAAAGTCGCTTCAGCTAGCAACTGCTTATCAGCGGATTGGATATAACTTGTTGCATCAGGATGAAAACGAAGAAGCTATCAAGTAAATTATTATTGATACATATGAGATTTTAAATCATATAAGCAGTAAATATTCCTCTGCAAACATCTAGCGATCACATATTACATTTAAGCTTTCATTGCAAAAATAACTTTGTCGTGAATACTTGTACTTAAAGGGGCCGTTCAACAAATAAAGCGTCGTATCGACGCGAAACGATATTTTTGGAAACTACGAGGATTGCTTATATAGCTAAAAAATACATCTTCTACAAACATGAGCGTGGATGGTCGAGTGGTCTAGGCGGAAAGCTTTTTACTCCAGGACTCCGGGAATCCAGGGGTCAGTGGTTCGAGACCTGTTGAGGGTTACTTGTTTTTCTTTTTTAAATTGTATTCTTGTTTTTTTTACTGGGGATTTTTAGTTCAAATGTTAACATTTATCAATATAAAGCATTTAAAGCATTTAATAGCAAGCTTCAATACATGCAGACATCTATTGGACGGCCCCTTTAATATAGTAAGCGTGCTGTTCTCCTTGACGTATCTTCTTAGAAAACTTTTATGTATGTGTTTCTTCATATGTTCATATCAATACTGGCATTTACAGTAATTTCGAGAAGTCTTTGGCTATATCGAGCGTCTCCGGGAAGCAATTCAATTTTATTGCTATACAATCGCTGAACAGTTTAGGAACCGCACTAGCGAAGTTAGGCAAGTATGTCCTGCATTAAAAATGCAAAGATGCCTAGACGTAGTTTTTGACACACCGAAAAATATAGGTAAGTCTTTTGCCTCCAGTTTATTGGTCTGTTCTTAGTGATCAACCGTGGACAACCGTTTTGGGGTTTGTATATTTAAATTTAAATTAATTATTTGATACAACGATCTAGTGTTGTGGCATGGCCACGTTTCTTCTGCAATCTAAATTTCATTTTAAATTTTAATTATAACCAACTTCGTTATTATTACAGATATTCACCATAAAATATGTCTTCACAATTACTATATCAGGGTGCTGACAGAAAATGTACATAACACAATCAAAGCCGAAGAATAGTAGAACGCGCTGTCGAAGGACAGCTTTTGATGTGGATTAAATTATTATATATTAAACAGGCAGATTCAAAGAAGCCGAGACATACTACTTCTCTTCTCTCAAGAAAAGTCGAATTACTCTAGGACATCATCATCCCAATGTTGGGACGGCGTTGAACAATATTGGACGCATGTACCACCAAAAACATGACGAAGCGACGGCAATGAAGTATTTGCAAGAAGGACTTGAAATAAAGAAAAAGTCTAAGGCCGCTGATTTATCACAAATTGATTCTTTGATTAATATTGCGAACACTTACATTGCCGTTGGCGAATTTGCTAAAGCAACACAGGCTCTGGAAGAATCTGAGGTAATTGTATCAAGGCAATATTTTCCTCCACTGTCTGAAATTGCTACCATAAATGATACGTGGGGCACAGTGTATTTAAAACAGGGACAATTGGACAAAGCAGCAGACATGTTTGATAAAGCAGCACAGGAACGAGGGACTATGACATATGGTGGTACACCTCACGTGGAAAGCTTGGTCAATGTGATAAAAGTTGCCGCCAAGAAGGGCGACTATCGAAAATGTATACAAATTGGAAAACAAGTGTTATTATTCAGTGATAATGTCCTGAAGCAACGTCCTCAAACCATTGTTATTAGTGACTGCTACGAATGCCTTGCTTATGCTTACGAAAAAACAGGCAATCTATCCAAGGCAAAGGTTACGTTGGAAAGTTTAAAGTTGGAGTTAACACGGCTCGGAAGTCTTCACGATTGCGATTCAAATAACTATCAACTCTTGGAAATACAGAAACGTTTGAAGTATATCGAGCAAAATTTACAATCAGACACATTCACTAATGACAATTAGAGGCAAAGACTTGTTTAAGAGAGTCTTTATTTAGACAAAATAATATATAAGCAACACAAAACATAACTTTCAACGATAGATTTGATAAAGTTTCCAAACTTTGATTCGACATAATTGTGAAGAAATCTCGATGCTTCGTCTCTCTTCTGTCAGAAAGACGCGCTGATACTACGGTGCAAACTAATGACACTGAAACGGTGCAACGGTATATAGAGGAAATTATATGTCCCGTTAATGACTACACTATTGACCCGCTTTTGTTTTCATACTAAACAGGATTAAATATCATGCAACACAAATTTAATTAAAATAGTAGAAACAAACTACACATTGATAAAGTATTTTTGCATATATCACGTGTTCACATGATTTCAGCCATTGTGTTATACATGTAAATAAAACGTGATGCTAACAAAGTCAAATGCCCGGTTAAAGTTCTTTTATAGAAGAAGTAAATATTTGGATCTTCGCACTAGGAAAACTTCGCTCATGTCCACGGTACAATGTCATTTTAATTATGTTTGTTCCTTTTGGTACCCTAGTTTGACTCAATATTGGAAAACTAGGCTTCAGACTTCTCAAAATAAATTGATCAGATTTGTCCTTAATATGCATATCAGGTCTCATGTTGGTATTCAACAATTTAAGTCACTGAACTGGTTACCTGTTTCTAAGAGAGTAGATCAATTAGCTCTATGTCATGTTCATAAGATAAAGTCAAACACACGTCCTTAATATCTTTAGGAGCATTTTGTACCCCTGATTTGAGCCCATGACCGATGTACCATATCTAGAGTGTCTGCACTCCCTTTGACCGGTTCACTTAATAGAAGTTATAGTTTTTGTGACACTGGGAGATTTTCTTTACCAAAATTTGGACGTTTTGGTAAGAAATCTTTTGCTTACAATGGTATTGTTCTGTGGAATATTCTCCCACAATCACTTAGGGATAACGAATCTTCCCACTCGTTTAAGCATGCCATCACAACTCACTTAATGGCCAGTTGATTTTATCACAGTCATTTTAACTTAGCTTTAATCATTGTACCTGTTTTATTCCAATTTTAGTTGAACATTGACCATGTTTCACTTTACTGCACATTGATCTTAAATCATTGCATTTTTTAAATAATATGTAATGTCTTTAAAGTAGTTGGATTAAAGTATGACTGACAAATCTGTGATGCAACATTAAATGTGATACTCATAAACATGTGATATATATTATGTGATCTCATTAAGCATTCCTTACTGAACGAGTATTTTTGTGCTTACACGGTATTAATTACCATTGATACAAGTAACATGACTTTCTGTGTCAGGCTGCCAAAATATCAAGGACCACAATGAAAATAAGTGAAATCATTTTCGCTTTTTTGTGTTATCCCTGAAAATGGTTAGCATCTCATGGTAATATTTATTTATTTGAACCGATAAATGTTATATTATGCCATGTATTACTTAAATAGTCTTTCGTCTGTATTTGTGAGTATACATATCTATTTGTTTGCATCTTACCATGATGTGTGTATCAGTGCCAAAATAAAACTACTACTATGCAATTAAAGGTAATGTCTGATTGTTAATGCAGGACTTACGAAAATTAAATTGTGCGATAAAATATTTACACGTCAAGTACATAATACATTTTTGTGGTATCAATGAATTTAATTTAACTAGACCGTATACTATTTATTCCCCGTAAATGACTGGGAAAATTATTCTATCAAAAGTCAAATGCTTCTTCAACCTTCAAAGTTCTTCTAAATCACATTTACATTTAGGTTCTAAAATCTCATTTTAAACACGTATTTTATATACTCAGATATTTCTCGATATGTGCCTTCATGTTTTCTTTAAATAAGATTTTATACAAAGTTTAGTTCCTTATAACAGACCACAACTTTCCAAAAGAACATCGTTAAAATTTAAAACTACAAAGCTATGTGTGTACATTAAAAGTGGCTAAATAACTATATTCGTGTGTGTGTATGTTCACTTGCGTCTGCTGTTTCCAGACATCTTCAAAATAGTTAGACAAATTGTAGACTAACTGTTAAATTCTATCTTTCAAATCTCTTGTTTTCATATATTTGCACGAAATATATTTCTACATTTTGTTTTGAAACTATGACTCGCAAAATTAAGACATTTTTGTGTTAAGAGTTACAATTTCATTTTATCCGGATTGATTTTAGCATCCACGAGATTTATGTTAAATTGATATATATATATATATATATATGACAGTTTCACTGAATCATACACTATTTTACTTCATTACTTCATTTGACAAGAGTCGCTTACGGGTATTATACCCTATTATAGAAGATTTAATCATCTGTGCATAAATAATATATTTCAAACGAGATACAAACAAATTCCTCAAAATTCCAGAACCTAACGAAATAAACATTGAAAGAGCTGATATTAATGTTTATGTTCATACAGGTATACATCAGACGGAATACCGAACAGTGTAAAAGTTGTTCTTGGAACCCTGGTGTTGTAAACAGGGCATATCTCTATGCCAATTGTTGACTTCACATCTTCAAAAATAGAGTGTGCGAGTAAATTATAAGCAAGTAAAATGCAGTTTGCTATTAAATTATGTCAAACGATGTGAACATTAAGATTAATTCTTCACAGTTTGGTTTTAAAATGCAAAATCATGAAAAAACTATACATGGTAAAAATCTTTATTCGCCCTGTAGAATAATTGCATATATCTGTACAAAATGTATTTACAAATACGAGTTACACAAGAAGACTCGTAACTAACGTGGTAAAAAATACGCTGCTTATTTTGGATATATGGGCCGCGTTCCGGTGAAACTGGGCTGAATGCATGTGCGTAAAGTGTCGTCCCAGGTTAGCTTGTGCAGTTCGCAAAATCTTATCACGGACGGCACTTTCAGTTTTTATGTAATTTGTGGTTTAAAGAATTTTAAAGCCTCTTTAAAACGAAACTCAAGTTTAGGCGGAAAGTGCTTCATTTCCGAAACTGATTTCACGGTAAACCTCAACCGGTTTTTTTTTTCATTTAAATACTCGGTGAAATGTTCTAAAATTGCATTTTTCATTTTTTAGTAAATATTTAATTTTAGAAACTATTAATCAAATCAATTACAAATTGAGTACATTTCTTAAATGTGCTCCCATATATTGGCTTTACACCAGCAGTCATATAGTTCTAAATAGATTTAACGATCAACTTGTCCACAACAGTCGATGATTTTGTTTACTTTAACACCACAACGTAATCAATCAATATCGCCTCGGTGTAGTCATATAGAGAACTAAACATAGATGTAATCCATTCGTCATTTTCTTAACGGCTTACCTACGGTGACTGTTGACACTTGCGTTGTCATATTAGATTACAGTATTGATATCAATACGTGAATAAACCCTGTCCAAAATTGTCAATGACTTACATATATAAATGTAACGGTGCAGCTTATTATTGGATAATTAAAATAAAAAACAAACCATATTATTAAAAAAAACAAAAACGTTCAAGCACATGAGTTGTATAAACCTGATATATATATTCACGAATCATTTGGATCCATGATCGCTCAACGTATTATTTCTACATAATATATCACCTAATGAATTAAATTAGTCTCACATTCAGGTTATTATGTATTATGGTGCTACCACAGGCGGCATAAGATGGGGACGAAAACGGCACAGGCTCTCTTAAATGTGTCAGTTAATTATTTCTCAAATGATATTGTTTTTAAAAGAAATAAACTTGGGATATACTTAAAATGCATGCATAGTTTACCACTGACACACGATGTCATAATATGTATTAATCTTGTTTCGTAATAACATACTAATATTGATAGTTAACTTGTTGTCTCGCATGCTTGAACCAGCATAAATTCCTCCAATCAATTAAGGTTTCAGCATTGCAACAAAATAGATCCAGAAAAGTTCGCATGGTAATAAACCGTACTCGTGTGCTCTCCACAACGGCAAAACGAATGCTGCGTGTACATTCTAATAAGCGACTTGGATAACATCGTTGTAAATTTAAAGAAATAGAATTTTTCATAATTGATTCCAAATATGGAAATAATATTGCAGAATAAAGTTACAAATCCAACACACCTCATGTGTAACGAAGCGGTTTATTCCTAATGCTGAATGAATCTGACTTTACGCCGTCGGTTCACAGTGTAAACCTTAAGGTGTGCCTCTATATCTACATTTCATTATAAAACACAGCTGAACTTAAACTTGAATGCGATATTGTTTGAGTAATTGCTATTATAGCGTATCAAGTTTTATGACGATGTTAATCATACTTGTACGTCTCAAGTGTAAGTGAGAGTATCGAGCATTCTGACAACGCAACCGCGTTCTATTTATGTCCACTATTGTCGTATCTTCTGCTTTTATGTATGTAAGTTGATATACAATCCATGGCAATGGATCCGTTAATTAATTACGCCATTCCGATACAAATTCATAAACGTGAAAAGCGTCACCCCAGGACGTTGCTTCGAAGCAGCTCTTTCGGGAGGACGGGCACACTGATTGGTGCCTGAGACTCAACTCTCACTTCTGGTTCCGGGACTTTATCTTAACCACACCCTGGTAACCGTTTCTGCTGGCCGGCGAAACGGCTATGGTGATTGGGCTGACACGTACAACACCAGCGCAAACATCACCATGAACGGGGAGAAGCTGGAAGAGGAAACAAACCTGTTCAAATATGGCACAAGTACCACTGGGTCCGAATGAGAATTGCCACGGCAATCGCAGTGATGGCCAGACTGAGCAGGTTATGGATAATCCTACTGTATGGCTGCGAGACATGGACACTTCACCCGGACTCACATCAGTGTATCCGAAGACTTCTCCGCATCTATTACATGGAGCAAACGACCAACGAGTACGTCCAGGACATGACAGCAGCACTTGTTGGCCCACAAGAACCCCTCCGGGCGACCGTCAAACGACGAAAGCTGGCTTGGTTTGGACACGTCAACAGGCACGACTCACTTTTCAAGAATGTGCTCCATGGCAGCTATAGGGAGGTCGCAGCCGAGGCCGTCAAGAGAAAAGCAGGGTGGACAATTTGAAATACAGGACCTTCTTTCACACGGTTGAAGTACTTACATCACGATATACCTAAACAGCGGAGGATTTATCTGTCGTCGACCCTCATTTTCCCCAACTGCCAGACTGTCCAAGATAATGATGAATACATGTCTTTCCGGATTAGCCTGTGCGGACTTCATGGGCTAATGTCAGATGACTCTTTACGCACATATATTAAGCCGAGTTTTCCCAGAGAGCGGCTCGAATACAAAGCATTATTGATAAACTAGTTCGGTCATAAACTTTCTTCAGAGACAATTGCAATGTATAAGAATTCATAACCGTTAAAAATATAATGCTTCTATCGATTTCATTTCGCATTGCACCACGAACAGAAAGGGAGAGAAATTTTACATAGCCTTCGCAATCGCTTGAATGCGTAAATATTAGTTGTCTCCCTTTGGCGACATTATCGTATTATTTCACATTGGAAACAAACTACTACCCTCTAGTTTTGTTATATAATACTAATATTCGTATGTTGATATGCTTGAAACGCATTATGCAGTTAGCACGTCAGATGACAATCCATACATCTGGGAACCAATCTCATGGCGGCCTGACGTACATAATTTATTAGACAACTTGTCACTAAAAATAGGTACCAATAGTGAATTTATGTTATTTAACATACCTCGTTCTTCTTCATGCATTTATTTTAAGATTGCAAAAACATATCTTGACATCAAATCGCATTAACTCATTATCGTTTTTTTCATATAAATCTTATAGCAGTAATTTTAAAGCCAAAAGTTCTGCCGCAAAACACGTCTTTAATCTTAGAGAAGATAACAACAATACATAACCTTAGTGACGACTTAGCAACGATATAAATTTTAACCAATACCCTTGACAACAAAACCATGGCCGTCCTGTATCACTACCAGAACCAAGGGTAGAGAACGTCACGGAAATAGACAATTGAAAGACGTACATTTCCTTTCTTTAGCAAAACACTAGAAATTGCAACAGTCATGTGTGTCCTGCATGTAAATGATCCATCGGAAATCAGACATTTAGAGGGTGTTCAAGACATACAATAGCAAAATGGTAAACGTTACAGAATGGTACACCATTTTAAATGGATTTAAAATCATATCATATGTGTTTCCACCTATTTAATTAATTAGTAACATTAATTAGACTACACGGTATAGCTAAATACTTGTCTGAAGTTATTGGCATGAAAATCACACCTCGTCGATCAAACGATTCTATGATATCATTTCTCCTTTGATAAATTAATTGACACAATAGTGGTATACTTTAGAAATATATTATGATAGGTTACGATATTAAGAATATCTTAGTAATCAAATTAGCAATGATGTTCTCGGTGTTCCACTTCCAAAAATCATAGTTCATAATATAATACTGCGTTCGTAACATTTTGCGCACAATTTACGACGATGCGATAGTCATCAACTACTGTCGAGAATGCAAATCGTATTGGAAGCGGACGAATTGGCGTCGAATCCGCAGCTTCATAGAGACGTTAGGGTGGGCTTTGTGAAAATTGCAGGTGGTAAGAGTACGGCACCGTGGCTAGGCTGGCAGACGGAATTGAAGACATTGTTAGTAAAGCAGATACATCGATTTTGTAAAGGTCATATTATTGATTTTTATAGAAAAACCGATTTAAGAGTTCACAGTTTTTAATTGCATTTTTGAAATCGAATCTTTTAAATACATTAAATAGAAAACCGTTTATATTTGAAAATAAAAAAAAACATAAATAGTGATTACATAAACAAAAAGAGTCGAGCAAAGAAAATTGCCAAAACAGGGATTGAACCAGGGAGACTTAAAATTATTTAAGTTTATCGCGCCCTTATTTGACCAGCGTGTTTTAAACGCTATGTCAGAATGTCAGTGTTTAATGTATTTTACAAATTATAAGTTAAAATCGTTACACACGAACGATGCGTTAAGCTAAAAAGAATCCTAACATGTATGTTGGTCTTAAAGTTCTTCCATGTAAAAATATCTATAGACTTTTCTAGGTATATGGTCAATATTGTTTTTAACCGTGAGCCATGTTATACACACATATTGCGCCAATATAGATTCACTTTGGAGCTTTCAGACAGACACCCATATAGGAAAGTTCATATAGTTCTAAAACATATTGGCTTGCTTATGCTTAACTACTCCTTATGGGACCCATATGTTTGGGACATCTGGCCATGCTGAAGCCTGCTTTAGAACATTATGTTTTGGGCAGCCTTTCGTCTGGTATACGGAATACGTGCCCTTCCAAGCGATGTTAGGACTGCATCAAGATGGTGAAGATGCTAAATAGACTTGCCTTAGTCCATACCTCTTTGCTGGCGTTTTTTCTCCTGCCACTTGATGCCGAGTATCTTCCTGTTCTGCGTGAAATTGGTTCAGTTTCCTAGCATGGCGTTGATATATTGTCCATGTTTCACATAAATAGAGCAGCATAGAGAGCACAACCTCACCGTATACTTTCAGCTTGGTCTGTGTGGTGATTCCTCTTCTGTTCAAAACATTCGGGTATAGTCTGCCAAAGGTGGGGCTGACCCTGGTTATGTGGCAGTTCACTTCATCATCGATTGTGATATTATGTAAGAGTGGTGAGAGTGTGCTATCAAGATATTTGAAGCGGTCCACTGTGGTGAATCTCTGGCCATTGACATTGATGTTGGGCTCAACATAAGGCTTGAGAGGCGCGGGCTGATAGAGGACGTCAGTCTTTTTTGTGCTGATCGTAAGACCAAAGTATGTGCAGGCGCTTGAAACCATGTCAACACAGCGCTTCGTGTCGGCTTCTGAGACAACGTTACGTAACGGCAGTGTCATCAGCAAATATCAGATCTCTGATATTGTCTGACTTAACCTTGATTGTAGACTAAAACCTCCGAAGGTTGAACAGTTTGCCATCAAAGCGGTATCTCAGGTTGACATCCTTTTCTCTGAAGGCGTCGGTGAGCATGGCAGAAAACATGAGGCTAAACAGTGTCGGGGCCATGACACAGCCTTGCTTGACACCGTTTGTAACTGGGAATGGGTCAGATGACTCTCCGCTGACCTGGACTATAACATGCATTCCCTTGAAGAACTGCTGTACCAAGGCGAGGAATTTCCTTGGGCATCCGTACTTCGCCAATATCCTCCAGACCCTCTAAGCGTTAAAAGCCATGGTCAGGTCGTCAAAAGTTTAGAACAAGTCAGAGTTTTGTTCCTGACACTTCTCTTGGAGCTGTCTGGCAGCGAAAACCATTTCGATGGTTCCTCGTTGCTAGCTGAATCTACACTGAATTTTAAGTAGACGTCTTTGGTCAAGATTAGCTATGAGGCGAGTGGTCCCAACCTAGCCATTATCTTCCCTGCAACGGAGATTAAGGATATGCCTCTGTGGTGTTCGCAGGCCTGTTTGTGTCCTTTGAAATGAATAAAGGTATTATGGAAGCGTCTTTGAATTCCTGGGGAATAGTCTCTTTTTTCCACGTTAGAAGAAACAACTGGTGGAGCCTGGCAGTAAGAGCTGTCCCTTCCTCCGTGTAGACATCAGCAGCGTTGGCGTCAGTTCATGGCGCCTTGCCATTGGAAAGTAGGCTTAAAGCTTTCTTAGGTCTCGAGCAAGATTGGAAGGTCATCCAGTCCTCGTTGATGGTCACGTGGGTATGACAATGTATGGCTTCGTCATTTAGTTTGTTGGAAAGGCGGTTCATAATGTTGTAAAAGTGTTCGGACCACCCCTCAAGATTATTTTTGTCTGTGAAGAAAGTCGGCAATGAGGACGGGATAAAATCGTGAAGATGTGGGGCCGTACACTTCGTTTAGGGCGTCGTATAATTTCTTATACTCGCCGTGTCGGCATAGCTTAAGATCTCGTCGGCTTTGTTGCCAAGCCAACGGCCCAGCATCTGACGAACTATTTGCTACACCGTTCTGCGTATGATCTTGAACGCATCTTTCCTGAATATTGACTTGGGGTTACTGAGGTAGGCTTGGTGAAGGTTGTGGTTCTCATCCAATGACTGTGCTTAATGTTCTCGCAGTTCTCATCGGTCATTGTGTTTCCTGATCAGGTGTCTAAGGGTGTAGTTGTATTATAAATCTTAGTGATTTTAAATGTGCCTCGAAATTCTGATTGTCTGGATAGCGCTCTTCCGAAGCATATACGAACGCTGGGTTGGTTCAGCTTGGCAATGTTCAAGCGTTTAAGGGCCTTCTTCCCTTGTGGAAGTCGTTTGGACTGAATGTTTATATTGAGTAGTAGTAGTAGTAGTAGTAGTAGTAGTCGTAGTAGAAGTAGTAGTAGCAGTAGTAGTAGAAGTAGTAGTAGAAGTAGTAGTAGTAGTAGTAGTAGTAGTAGTAGTAGTAGTAATAGTAGTAGTAGTAGTAGTAGTAGTGGTAGTAGTAAAAGTAGTAGTAGTAGTAGTAGTAGTAGTAGCAGTAGTAGTAGTAATAGTAGTTGTAGTTTTAGTTGTTGTAGTACTTGTAGTAGTTGTAGTTTTAGTTGTTGTAGTAGTTGTAGTTTATTATTGCATAACTTTCTTCGATAATATAATATACCACAACACCAATAAGGTTATACTAGATTTTAAGTTTATCACGAACATGTAGTCCGCGTTAACAGTCGGATTCAATACACGCTTTGAAACCAAGCGGTATTGTCAATTGCAACACGCAAACTGAACTGCTGTCGGTGATTGTCAATGTTGGAGAGAGTCCCATATCACTTTATAAAATAAATATTTGTAATCAAAAAGCGTAATGGACACGAGTGAAAATATTGTTAATTTGAGGAAGGTGATCAAATAACATGGATGATGATGATGATGATGATGATGATGACGACGACGACGGCGACGACGACGTGGACGACGACGGCGACGACGACGACGACGACGATGATGATGACGATGATGACGATGATGATGATGATGACGATGATGACGATGATGATGTTTACGATAATTACTATGATGATGAGGAGGAGGAGGATGACTACTATGATAAATGTGATGATAAATACCCTTAATAACCTGACGTGTAATATGTATTCGCGAGATTATTATTATTAATAAGTGAGTCTTCAATCTGTCGAGAGAATCCCTTGTTGCGTAGCTCCATACACGACTGACAGTAGAGTTCTCCGAGCACGTCGCAATGCTGACGTCGCAACGTCAGTCGTTTACCCGACCTACTACTGAGGAACGTTTTATTGCTTTCTAAATATGACGTCAATATTGACGTCGACACGCAAGCGGGGGACCTGCTGTTCCGTTTGTTAATGACTGTGAGTACACTTCGGATTTTTATTGTTTCTGACATTTGCGGCACGTGAAACACTGCGGATAGACGTCGGGAATGTGCATTTCATCTCGCACGAAGTGTTCTCTTTGTCCAGTACCTTTGTAGCGCCGAAACACGTATAGTTTCCCGTGCAGATTTGTAGGATCATACACGTTACTTTTGACGCGTTCTGACGTTTCGATTGGTGGAATAATTGGGGTCTGTACAGAGCTATATCTTCGTGAGCTTCAGACGACTTTCGTGATTTACTTTTACGGAACGGTAGAAAGTTATTACCGTTGCTCGGAAATATCCATAACCCGCGAGTGAGTTATTATTTGTCGTCGTTATGTTGACTATATTCAAATAAAGTGCGATACTTCCTACATTTAGACGATGATTTTCGGGTACGGGATGGTAGTGTTCGCGCAGTGTTGATATTTATGTCGTTGTCGAGTACTTCGATGGCCGTCCACATGTCAAGTTCGTCCGGAAAGCGCGCAGGAAGTGAATGTCCCAATTGAACTATTTTAGACATCACTGCTTTCCTGGGTCCAAAATGCTTCAGTGGAATAGTTCAAAAATTTGCACCCGGCATCTTTGGTCCTGGAAAATAAACCAACTGTTTTCCTGTACATTCATTACACATGTATACATTTGTTACACGAGTACACCTGACAAGCGGTAAATGTTCAATCCAGATTGATAAACATTTAAAATTCATATGTGCTTCGCTCTGAAAAACGGGGCTTAATGCATGTGCGTCAGGTGTGGTCCCACGTTAGAATGTGCGGCATTCTCAATTTCTCAAGGAAACTCTCACAGAAAAGTTCTCCTTTTAGCGAAAATCCAGTTTAGGTGGAAAGTGAAGTCCCTGATAAGCCCATCTGGACAATACAAGATAATAGTGCACGACACTTTTACGCACATGCATTACGCATCCTTTTCCCAGAACGAGGCTCATATCTTATTGGTTGGATTTGTAAATACCATATATATCTCGAACATCTGATGCTTCATATGCCTAAACAAAATACATGATAATTAATGAATACATGTGCATGTATATTGGAATAAAAATCATAACAAATACATGCAATATATAATTAAAAAATAAAGATTTTCGAAAAATAATAACAAATACATGTAATATATCATCTAAAAATAAAACTTTTTGACGTTCAATTATTATCAATAATTTTGTTACAAACAAATATTGCTTGTCAAATACAAAAAACTAGTGTTATTCTTATGCAATTAATTAGCGTCTGCAAACAAGCATATTTGAGTCTCAAATGTCCGGACGTGGTTAATATTAATGAAAGTATTGAATTTTAATTTAATTCCAAATTGACTTAAGATCTGTGTGATCAATACCCTGCTCGCAGTAGGTATATTAATAGGCTACTTATGAGAATGTTCTTCTAAAGTATTAACATTATAATTTCAAACGTCCATAACCAACGCTATCATTTTGATATCGCTTATATTGCGTTCCATAAAAATATGTTTTTACATGTTGTCATGAATTCTTGTATGTACTGACGACTTATATCGTGTAGTACAGATTGCTTATATGCTTCACTTTATAACATACCTTGTTTCTAACGCTTCACTTTATAACATACCTTGTTTCTAACGAGATACATATGGAATACCACTCCAAATGGAAAATAAAACTTACTGCGTGTAGTTAAACAGGATTATCAATAATTAACCCTTTGCATGCTGGGAAATTTGTCTTCTGCTAAAATTTCGTCTGCTGAATTTCTAAAATTAACATTGTATTCGATTTTTTTTCAAAGAATACTATCAGAGTAGCAAACAGTTTGGATCCTGATGAGACGCCACGTTCTGTGGCGTCTCATCTGGATCCAAACTGTTTGCAAAGGCCTTCAAAATCCGGTTCCAGCGCTCAAAGGGTTAATCGTCAATAGCTGTCGATTCTCCGTGTCATTCCGTCAATACTATAATACGAATTAATCGTTTCCAAATATTTCAACTGCTATCTTGACGCTGTTGTTTATTCAAGATTTTTTTATATTAGTTTTAACCCCTGTTCCACCGCTAAACTAAGCCCATTTAAGCCACGTCCGGCAATGAAGTGTACATATATTAAACAGTTATCCTGTAACTATTTTCTAAGGATATGTTTAAAATACGATAAGTATATAAAGCTAATTAAAAGCGACGAACGTTTATCCTGTTTGTACACAATACAACACTTAAACATCGGTTAGCCTTAATACAGTGAACTATGCAAACTGCGTAAATGGGTATAACTTTCGTTAAGTGTGCCAGAAGTAATCATTATTAAATTACATTTTTCGGTTTGATTGATTTTTGTAGAATGCTAGCGTGCACGAAGTCTAGTAAAACGTTAATCTGGTTTTCAGAACTGAACATAACAAAGCACGATAATTATTATATAATAGAATGTAGACTGTTAAACGAGTTATAAACGTATTCAGTTGTTTATTCAGTTGCTT
>VMBQ01000339.1:249612-295216 GCA_007657795.1 Dreissena rostriformis | reverse complement strand
AAATACTTTTCAGGATACGTTTAATATACTTTAATGATCAATACTAAACAAAAACATAAATCCAACTTGAATAGAATCCATTTTCTACCCATTACAAGTAAATAACAACTGGAGTCTAATACCGCATATAAAAAAGATGGATGCAATATATTTATAACGCACATAAACACAGAAACTGACAGACTCTAGGCATTTAACATGTATTTTATTGCATATTAGTGTTACCGGTATTATTACGTTGTGATCTTAATATATTGTATATGTCTGATATTTATTGTCTATTGTGGTTGGAGCGGACCTGTTTTACATCTCATTTTTACTACAAATTAATATCTGTTTATCTTACATATTTTCCCCCAAACTAGGAATACCTTTACATATTGCATGTGTAAGTGAACTATCAATTGGACACTTCTGGAACAGACATTTTCTAAACTACAAGCATTTCATCGGACATACAAGAAATGTATAAAACACATTTACATTACACGTTAAATTTTACACTGGGCTGCGGATTGTAGAACTTAAATTGAATCCGATTTATACGTTAACACCGTTAGTTTATCATTAGCTGGTATTGTATAGTGGAACTACTGCATGGTTTAAGTAAGACTATGTATAGGGTTTATGTGTCTCATTCTGAGAAAACTGGGCATACTGCTTGTGCGTAAATTGCAGTCCGCACAGGCTAATCAGGGACGACAATTTCCGCTTTTATGGAATTTTTCGTTTAAATGATGTCTCTTCTTGGCGAAAATCCAGTTTAGGCGGAAAGTGTTGTCCCGGATTAGCCTGTCTGGCTAATCTGGGATGACACTTTACGCACATGCATTATGCCCAGTTTTCTCAGAACACTCCCAAGTATGACTTTGAATAGGTATATCCCAAATACAAATATTGTTTGCATTTTAAAATGTTCAAAATAACGGTTCTCCATAGAGATGGTGTCAAATGGACAATTTTATTGCAGCGTAAAGGCCGTTCTTGCTATTGTTTTGCTAGGTTGCACCCCGTCCGTTCAGACGGTGTCTCGAATGGCGGTAGAATGGAACGTCCCCCACATCACGTACGTCGGCACTGACGAGGCACTAGGCAACAAGAACGAATACTCCATGCTAACGCGTCTGTCATTCACTATGAACGTGTTTGCTGATTTCTATGTTGATGTAAGCATTGCAAACTCCTTTACATGTGTGATTGTTTACACGTTATGGAAGTCAGATTGTATGTACAATTGATGTTTAAAGAAATAATTTTTTGTCTGTTAATGTAGTTAATTATATTTTTTTTCATTATTGATAGATCCCGTCGATTCCCTAAGTCGGATTGATAAAGTCGCATAATGTTCATTTTGCGCATGAATTCCATAGTACTTTACGTCGATGGTTAAACAATTGCCTTGAATACTGCGTTTATTTTTAATTGTAATAACAATTTCAATAGTTAATGGATCCTTCCACCTAGAATTAAACAAACGAGAAAAAGCATGCCATGTTTTCTTTTTAAATAATTCGCATTGTGAATAATTTTCAAACTTTATAATATTTTTTGTACAATCAACTATACATAACAATATACACGTTGCAGTAATATAAACCTTTTTTGGTCGAAATGAAATTTTCAAACTTTATAATAATCTTTTTACAATCAACTATTTATAATAATATACAAATTGCAGCATATATGAACTTTCTTGGGTCAAAATCAATAAAATGAATACTGTATATACTACTAATACCTTAATATCGTTTAAGTATAACAATTTTGACCTTCTACATTTATATACTTTACTACATTTAACTTTTCATCAGATTCCGATTTCGTTTCATTCCCATTGGCCACATTTTTCAGGTGTTTAAGGCCTTTCACTGGACCGATATCGCAAACATTTACGATGCCGACGAATATCTGCCTAACCTTGTCGGAACTAGTTTACAGGTACTTGACAATGACAGCATAAGTACTCCCCTCATTCCACGCACGTTATAAATCCCACGATTTGCCAAGAATAAATAGGTTAACGGATAAGTGCCATTCTGTAAATTTAATGAAAATGTACCGTTAGAACGATGCAGTTTCCTAAACCACTGCACGCAAAGAAAACTGTAGCGAATAATTAAAGAAAACACGGTGTGCGTGTAAGTAATAAATGCGAGTTAAATACAGGAAAAATGACACTTCAGATACATTATCATCACGAATCTCTTGTTAAATCTTGGTAAGGACTAGTTAAGGTATTTAAAAAAAAAACGAATGTTCTATTGTACATCGTGACACACACACACACACAAAATAAATAAAACAGAATATTGCAATATTTGAGTTCAAACATAATGGCTATATGTCTGAGTTAAATACTTCGCGATCTGATTACCATTATATTGCAAGAATATTAATTATTGAGAAATCGTGGGATTTACACTGTCTGTGGAATAAAGATATATAATAGCCTGTTGAAACAAATTGCTGGTATTTTACGTATTGTATGTACTTTTGTTCACGTATATAGATCGTATGCATNCCACGCAAAAGCAGTCGACTTAGGCGCTGAAATAAGTGGCGCTATTTCCAACGCGAGCAGGGTTTCTAGAGGTGACGAAGAAGACTGTAACGTAGCAGTCAAACTTAGTTAAAAATAGAGTTTAGTAGAAATTGTTTCTAAGGGAAATCCTTTTTTTATCAAAATGTAACACATACAATGGAAATAAGGTAAACAAATAACATTTTGTAATTTACTATACCAAACGTTTTCATAGATATTATAAGATTTTTCACACATAAAGTTATCCAGGTTGTCTGAAACTTACATAAACATACACACCGGAATGTGTTGTGCTTGCGTTTAGTAGAGAATTGTCCTTTATGCGTTCTGTATGATAAACGTATCATTTATCTTTATTGTCGTTTAATAAGAACTATTATTGTATAGAGAGTAAGGTGTAAAATAATCGCCAAAAATGCATCTACGACATTCCGAGGGGAACATATTTACCGGGTTCCCCCGGACACGCTAGTCTTCGTGCGTATACTCAAAATAGGTCCAGTCACGCCCCTGACTACTACACGCACTTGCTGCGCATCTGCTTAAACCACGTTGTATATGGGCCAGGCAAACATATAGAACACTTGCACTTTCTAAGCTGCTTTCATAACCAAAGAAAATCGCAATGAAGAAACCCGGCTGTTTCCAAAAGCACTTATATTCTATACTTATAAATTCACATGTGGCACCCTTATGGTTCCTCGAAAAGTGGATCATCAGCCGCTGAGATATGGTGTAGTATTACTCTCAGAAACAATTGAACATGGAGTGTACTTTTATCGCCACTATAATGTAATGGAGCGTATGTCTATTTAAGGAATAAATGACGTTCTCGCATTGTTGGTTGCAATAATAACAATTAAGCATTCCGCTGCGTGAAATAAATATATTGAATGATACTTAAAAGTACAAAAACATCAATTCATTTCAATAATATCAGCAGGTTTATGTATTCAGTACATGCGTACTTTCGTCTCTCCGTCTTTCCATTTCTTTCGCAGTAGATGTTACCGGTTTGTCTAGCATCCAATGATACTTACAGTTGTTGTGAATGACCGTACCATATCCACCCGTAAAGTTTAATTTTACCTGGACCTTAGAAATGGACTATCATTCACACACGGGCGAGAGGCACGTGTGTTTGTCAGACACAGATTAATTTTTGTATTATTTTTTAAAACTTTTATTTGTATAAATTATCGTAACTTGTACATTAATGTTGATGCATGTTGTTTGGGCCCCTCTTGGTTTGTTGCTTTTATATCAATACCACGGTACGTCACACACACGAACATCTCATCTGCAACTGTGATCATTGCATTTACAGTATTCTTAGTTTCCTGTCATGGAGACGTATTCCGGAAAATGGTTTTATTCACGAGAACGATGACATCACTTCCGTTTGGGGATTATGTGTTTATTTTCTTCTTTCAACTGCACGGGGACCCACCTGTGGGAAAATACGACTGGAAAAGAGGTGACGATTTGGATGAAGTAAGTTTCATGATCTTGCAATTTCAATTTTCGTGCGACATGTCTAAGTAACCATTGAGTATTTGACTGAAAAAATATGGCGATAATAAACATAATTTATTTCTGGAAGTATAAGCATGTACCATGGAATTTTCTAAGAATATTAATTAAATACAATATATGAGGTAATCTTAATACAGGTACTTGAGTGTCTATTAGATTGCATTTTTTATTCTCTACTTTGATAAACATCAACACTCCTATAATCATTTAAAGTCTTATATATATTTGAAATAACTGCGGAACATATCGTTAACATCGACATAATATTTTTCTTTCAGGAGGCCAAATCTGCGTATGAATCCGTGATGGTTATACGGCCGCGAAGGCCGGTTTCCAATGAATTTTATGCGTTTGAAGAGGAAGTAAAGCGGAGAGCCAAGACTGAGTATAAATATACATGGAAGGAGGGCCATGAGGTGACATATCACTAAATTTATATTGTTATAAATCTCCTTTACTAACATTAACATATTGAGATGTAACTTTCGTGATAACTGTTATCACAAGTTAAATGATTTTAACGTTTTCATATGTAAGTCAAACTATATTTTTTTAATACAAGCCTCGAAGACGAACCCTTAAGTGGCATTCGAAATTCGAACTGACGCCTAAAAATAGCCTACGTCCATGAGAGTTTTACAACATAAAAGTCCCGTTATCGAAAGCGCGCATCCGATACTTCGTGTACATTAAATTCATACTGATTTTACTACTACTACTGATATTTTATCGCTCTGACTAACATTGTCCCTTGCCAGTGTCAACACACAACTGTTTCCAGGCCTTTTTAGATTGTTTCGCCGTCATATTCACATAGGTGTCGATCTACAACATCGGTCACTTTGATTCGTTTATCCTGTATGCGCATGCGCTAAACGAGAGTTTGCACGCGGGCGAGGATCCTCGAGATGGCGCTAGAATGACACGCAGAATGTGGAACAAAACATTTCCCGGTATGCCTTATCCTTAACAATTGCACCTTTAATATTCTTTAAGAGTCAGATTTACTTTATAGATTACTTTTTTGTATAAACAAACAAGGTGTACAAGTCAAACCGCAAGAGATCATTCAAAAGAGCCATTGAGGTCTTATTAGTTTCAGTGTAAATGAACAGTTAATACCAGATAAAGCAACCCACATTTTAATTTAAAAACGACATTCTGTGTTCATTAACAATCTAGATAAATGGCAAATATGAAGTTTAAAACAATAGATTGAATTTGAAAACACAAATGTTAACAAATAACCTTGGGTGTTTAACCCGTTTTAAAGTGTAAACATGACATTGTTTGATTGATGTACGGTATCTTGCGATTCACATTCGCATTTATGAGAAGATCTATCGCCGACTTTGACAACAAAACAGCTCAATACATTTAGACAGAGTTAGATCTATATGATCGTATAGCGGAATAAGTCAATGTAAATATTGTACGTTTTTTTCAGGAATCGGTGGTCCGGTTTACGTGAACAAAAATGGTGACAGAGATACCGACTTCGCTTTGCTTGACCTTGACTCGGTTACTGGAGAGTTCAAGGTAAGTAAAATACGTGCGTTTACAAGAACAAAGTTTATGTACATTCAATGTCACATTAAAAATGTGAACACGATTACGTGGGTTTATTTTTACAGTTTCATGGTATTGTCATAAATATTACTGAGCTAGAATACGACATTGTTGCAATTAATCCAACGTGCACCTATAACGATACATTCATGTTTAGTGATTTACTTCTAACATGCGTCATTTCTACTGAACTGTTGGATAATGAATAATACGGTAGTATGTGGGTCTTATAACATGTTTTACTTGTGTGTAAGCTTTTTTAATCCGGCCAGACCCGTTCTGGTACATTATAATTGTGTGCACCAGGTCGTGGCCCAGTACCTGGGATGGACGCACACGTTCGAGCTTCTCCCGGTCCCCATCCACTGGCCAAGAAGGACCTCTGCACCACCAAACAGACCTAAGTGTGGCTTCACGGGGGAGCTGTGTCAGAACTTCAGTAAGGCCCATTATGTTTTGTTATGAGGTGTTTCCATAAGTTATTGTGTTGTTGACTTTGGGAATGCATTTAAATCTTCAACATAAAACAAACTAAAGTGAAGAACCCTGTCCTGATCTTTCCAAAGTTCTTAAACATGCGATAACTGTATACAATTTAACTTACTTTACTCATGCTGTAATAATGTAAAGCAAATTTGTAATATAAATATATATCATTATTTGTACTCTAAATCAAAACTGCACTTAAGATAAATATAAATCACGATGTCATCAATTTCATTCAATATTTTTTCTTATGAACTTAAATACTTACGAAGATCATTTCCACAAAATTCAAGAAATAAAACTCATGACTCAGCGGTCATGACAACCATAAAATAACACTTTAATACGACACTTGAACAATGCGCATTTCATTGAAAAAAGTAGTCAAAGCCATTTTCAAATCTCTATTCTTTACACGTCGTTGTCAACTGTCAACGTGCAGATTATGTTTCGGTACAGCTGGTATTAGTTCATTAACGAGTGAGCTATCTTGCTGTTTCGTGTCAATGACTGCAATAGCACGGCAATAATGATCTACTAATCAAATCTTCTCGACACTTAATGAGATAAGGCTGTCAATGCGATACGTTCACCTCCTAGCTCTGAATCAAGTAGGGCACTTTTCAGATTCTGTTTCTGTACAACTGACAGAAGTTCATTAAACATCGTTCTCTTATTTTTTGTTGCGTCCATGACAGACATAATAGGGCAGAGCTTAACTGCGACGGATACCTTTAACTTTATTTTGTGTAGTCACAAACGGATTCTTGTTGTCAGTATTTGCTCAGATGCATGCTTTCTTACGAGTTGATGCAGCCGATAATTTGTTGTCGTTTTTCATTGTATGCTTAACAAAACAAATTCATTAAACAGGGTGTTATTATGCGAACAATAATACCACATAAACATCATATTAACTTATAACTTACTGTAAATGTAATGATTGAAACATTCGAATTTAGGTAAATTTTAGGAGGGGCGCACGCCGTGCCCAGCCGACTTTGTATGCGTTCAAATGTGTTCCATAAATAGCATACCGACGTCGTATTTGTTCACAGTCGTTCATGAAGCAACGCGGTCATCTTACATTGCTTTTGGAATTGAAGAGAATCCATTCCTAGTTTCGTGACAATAAGCATTTATGCTCATTAGATTGGTTAATTTTGTTTAATGGCAAATTTGATGGCATCAACACAATCGTTACTTCATTAAGCTCACGCAATTTATACAGTTTTAACAGTAACTGAAAACGTTTTATGATATATGAAATATGTGTCGTTCATTTTCAATAGCAGTGACCCCCCCCCCTGTTCAAATCTCTATTCCTAACACGTCGTTTTCAACGTGCAGATTATGTTTCTGTATCAGTTCATTAAACATTGAGCTATTCTGCCGTGTTTCGTTTCAATGATAGACACAGCATGTCTTTAGGGACCATACTAATAAAATCCCATCGACACTTAATGGGGAAGGGATCTCAATGCGATACGTTCACCTCCCAACTCTGGTTCAAGTAGGGCACTTTTCAGATTATGTTTCTGTTCACCTTGCATCAGTTCATTTAACTATGATTTCGTGTCTATGACAAACAATTAATCTTCCTACGTATACGTTCAAATAAGTGCTCTTAATTGTATATCGGCATTGTACCTATTGGCACTAGTTCATTAAGCAAAGCGGTCATCTTACATCGCTTTTGGAATTTACGAGAGACCATCCCTATCTCCCTGACAATAAGCAGTATTGCTCATTAGATTGCGTAATTCGATTTAATGGCAACGAGGTATCATAAATGATGCCATTAACTCAATCGTGATAACATTAAGTACACGCAATTTAAACAGTTTTAACAGTAACTGAGGACGTTTAATGGCGTCAGTTATGTTTGTTTTGTAATGTTTTGACACTAGGTATGTTTTAAACATTTACACGATATTTTTAACGCGTAGCCTTTTTGTGCCTATTTTAACATGTTTAAAACAAATACGAAGTTTTCAATTAAACTACTACTGGTACATAAACATCATTTTATGTAAAAGTATAATGTTATTCAAAAGTTCATATTGATATTTAACCCAAAAATTAACATATGTACAGAGTTTTCTCAAGAAGTCACAACTCCCTTAGTTGAAAGTTATATGCGGGGACATTCAAGAAGTTGTAAATAAATGAGGTATTTATTTTAACCGGAGTACGTGCAATTTATCTAATCTCATCAGAAAAAACACTCAATTACTATAACTTCCATATTTCCAAGTCAACTAATTCGAAAACGAATTCAACGAAAACTGATTCGATACTAATTTGCATGATACAATTGAATACACTCATTTTTGATTACGTCTCCATTGACCTATTCATTTAGCGCACAAAACCATACTTTTATCATAAATGAATTTTAATCAATAATTCTAGTAGCAAAATGTGTGTGTTTTTGCTGATAATTAATATGATATCATTGTCTATATATAATCTATTTCAGTACAGTAACCGTTTATTATTATAGTTTGGAACACTCATTTTGCTAATGATATCATTGACTATAATTGTGTAATCGATTTCAGTGCAATTTCATTTTTTTAGTTGATACCATTATGTAAAATGAGTACATACGTTACTATAAATAGTTACGTTGATATTTTTTTCTGATATGAACAATTTAAAGGCCGGGACAAAAAGGTGTGTCGATACGGAATTCCTACTTCCTTTGAGGCGAATACCGGTTTGTATCTTTCCAGCGAGGACTAATCTTTATTGTCAGCATTGTAGCCATCGGCTATCGTGGATATCAGCCTGAGGGCTGCACTGAGCTTTATTTTGAGCATTTCAGCCCTGGACTATTCTGGGTATCAGCATAGGTGCTGTATGGATGTTTAGTTTTACTATTAAAGCCTTCTGCTATCGTGAATATCAGCCTTGGGGCTGTACTGAAGTATATTTCCAGCATTGCAACCCTCGGCTATCGTTGGTATCAGCATGGGTGCTGTAATCCTCGTGTTCGGAGTGATTGCTGGGCTGGTATACAGGTATTTTATTCCATGTCCGATGCTACCAATATTTCTTAAGTTGTGAGTAAGTATCAAAAAAAAATTCAAGTTTTGAATTTTAATAATTTGAATATCCTACAAAATGCATAAATTTATGGTCTTGACACAGTCATATAATTTTAGTAAGTCATACATGTAGTTATAAAAAGTGAAATTTTCAATTTAAATATTTCATACGAAACCCCGTGCATTTTTTTGTGTGTTTAAACATTGAAAAACAATACTTTCGGCAATATTTGCTTGCTTTGAATTAAAAAAAACACACACCAACTTTCCATTAAGACTTTAAGGAAAGTGAGGAGTTTGGACCAAGGGCCACATTTCTGGCGAGACGAAAATTGCTATTTTGTAATTGTCAACTGACATAACTATTAAACTGAATCATGGGTAACAACTTATTGAGAAGCAGTATGGTATTTGCATACAAACCTTTTCAGTTATGTTTTCAGATTGTTCTTTATTCAAACAAATTAATCGATTGTCTTGTTGTTTTGTAGACGAATGAAAGCTGAGGCGGAAATCCACAGTAAGTGGTGGCGCGTGCGCAGTGAGGACATTACCATGACAACACAGTCGTCATTCTTTTCAAGCAGAAGTCATGTAAATTATATTCATTACCGATTAAATAAGTATTCATGCTTCAGTAATAAATACATCAAACTAAGAACTATCATTTATAGACTTAATACATTCACCTGTAATGAATCAGTACAATCTTTAGAAAATGTGCCCTAACATACACAGGGATAATGATCGAGTGTCTCATGAACTTGCAAATAACACATCAGAGCAATCTTTTCATATTAATGAAAGTAAACGTTGACACGTAAGGTAGTGTGACACAATTGGATTGACTTTGAAGTTAATTCTTAACTAATATACTATCAGCTGTTGGTTATTACAAAATAGAGCTTGGACTATTTTGACATTTTATCATTTTTTTTGTTAATTCGTGTTCAACAATGTTAATATAACTGAATATGGTCTCGTTTTGCAAACTTATATATAGGATCTGACATGAGTTGTCATATCATACCATATTTTATTAAACGAGTTCAGGACTTTTGTTAGTGAGCGAGCCTTTGGCAAGCTTACTAACGAATTTCCTGGACGAGTTTAATAAAATATTGTATGATATGACAACGAGTGTCAGATCTTTTTTATCACATGCTTTTAAACTAAATAAAATACATCTTAATTGACCAAACAAATGCTGATAGATCTAAAAGTTGTTTACTATCGTGACATCGTTTCTTGTTGACGACGTCTTTTTTCCAAAATAAAGCCATGCGATTGGTTAGTTATTGATTCTGTAGCCAATGAAAACGCTTACAAATGTTGTATTACACATGTGTAATATAAAAAATACGTAATGTCTGTATTACATTGAAAACAAGGTATAGCATGTGCTAATATAATTTATTAAAGACTTAAGTTCATATGTAAAGCAAAGAATTTTCAACACGTTTATGACATAAAAAGAAAGTGAACAGCAATATTTCTATAAAGTCAGTTTTGCGAATATAATTAAGTGTTTTTCTCTTTCAGTATAGATCATAGATTGCTCGAGTAGCTAGACAAATTTCTATAACAATCTTGTTTCCGAATGTCATGTACATTCAATTGACCTATTACAGATTTAAACGGGGCGAACAATTCCGTTTGTACTATGCCAACAGTATCATGCAATTACTGCCGAATATGTTTTTCTATGAGTTGTACCTCTAGAATAATATTGAATCGTTAAGATGTATAATTTTGTATATGCAACGATAATTGTGTCTTAATAATGTAAAGTTGTGATTGAGATATGCTGATATTCTCAAACCATACATTTGTTTTATCGTGCTATGCCATTATATTTTATGTTTTGACTTTACTTGAACGTATATTATGACGATATATTTAGTTTAAATTTCTACTATCAGGTCGAACCCGATGATAGGTCGTTATCACAAGCAACACATGCAGCGTGCTTTCAAACGTTGGGTGTGTACAAGGTAAGTTCTCAGCGTTTCAATAACTAAAAATGTAGAACTTTTTACTTTGTTGTTTTGGTTCAGTTTTAAAGCAACACATAGTAATTTTCCGTTTGAAACCAACACATATTAACAATTCAATTACTTCAGAACTGTTTACAACAATGTTCATACATTGATCATTAGTACGAGGATACGATAACGGTAGATGTAAGACCTACCTGTATTCAAAAGGCAAATTGTGTAATATTTATGCTATCTTACTTGGTGAATTTTCGAGACGGTAATTTATGATATCAAATATTTATAAGCTTATATCGTACCTCTTTTACATGTAAAATATGTAAACATCAGTATCAATATTATGATATATGTTATGCTAGTTTTTGTTGTTGTGTGTGTCTTATTTGTTTGCTTCTCTGTAGGGTACAATGGTGTATGTTCGGAAACCAAAGGTGAAGTCCATCTCTCTGGATAGAGCCTTCATGTTGGAAATGAAACAAGTGAGTGAAAATTAGAATGACACAGGTAGTGGCAGACATTGTGACCGAAAAAGATAAAAACATTTCTTCAGAAATTGATTTTAATATATATAAATTGTGTCGTGTTCTGAGAAAACTGGGCAAAATGCTTTTGCGTAAAGTGTCATCCCAGATTAGCCTGTGCAGTCCGCAAAGGCTAATCCGGGACGACACTTTCCGCCTAAACTGGATTTTCCCAAAGAAGAGACATCATTTAAACAAAAAAGTCCATAAAAGCGGAAATTGTCGTCCCTGATTAGCCTGTGCGGACTGCACAGGCTAATCTGGGATGAAAATTTACGCACAAGCATTTTGCCCAGTTTTCTCAGAACAAGCCACAATTACGAAACTCCCACAATATTATCAGGATAGAAATAAGTTTTAGCATCTGCTGAATGTTTATTCAAGCTTAGTGACCGATTGTCTTTACAGTACAGAACAGCATTTGCCGATAAATTACAAGCCCATACATACATCACAATTTCAAACATGAACCCATGAAAAATGAAATTGTAACATATGTACTGCTGCTGTGGTTCAAACATATAATTAATGATATTTTAACGTTTTTCTTGTGCTAGAAAGTATAGGGAATATTTGTTTTACGACTTGATTTTCTTTCTATTAAGACTCATACACAAAGTCGAAATCGTTGTTAATTTTTAATAATTATAAACAGTAAACATTGTCTTATTTGTGTTTATTTGCAACGTTTTTGTCCTTTATCATGTCATTCAAGTTATACACATGTTTCAGATGCGAGATATCACGTGTCAGAATCTTACCCGTCTGATTGGTGTGTGTCCGGATACGAACAACGTGTGTATCCTCACCGAGTATTGTTCTAGAGGAAACCTACAGGTATATGAATATACAACTATACACGTTTTGCTTTTAAATAGAGAAGGACGTTTACTTCCAATCATCAACAGAAAATAAAAATATCATTAAAGCATAAACGAGATGGATAGATACAATTACAATTCCAAAGGTTATATATAAGGGTTAAAAATACGGAACAGAACCCATTCGATTTCAATGTATTTTATACTTATGTATAAGGCATCAAAAAGTCTACGATTAGAACTGTCTGTAAGTGAACACCTAAATTGTACCGTTATTTATCTTTATTATATCTTTATTATCGTGCGAATATGGCTTTACCTGAACCCCTGGTGATGTATTGGTTAAAAAACCTTATGTCCATATGTTAAACATATGACAGTTTGTGGAGTTCTTCTTCGTTGAACATACTTTGTTGAACTTATCCATCTTCTACATGTGCTATAAATATTAAAAGGGGATGTTCTACACAAAGATCGTTTTGTTATCATCAGCATACCGGAATTAACGAGATAATACGCTATCTTATAAACTTTGGCGCATCCAACACTGTTGATTCAGCAAATACGCGAAATATATTGACACAATTTTGTTAATTTGAATGACGTCATTTAATGTTTAAGTGTTGTTTTCTGACATTTTCTTTGTTAATCTTCGCAATAAACACAGGCAAAATCCGAACATAATAGGATATATAGATTATAAGGTTATCGTTAAACACACACGAGTTTATTTATTATAGCACAAGAGCCACAAACCAAGGCTCTTTGTTTAAGTTGTCTAAGCCCCGCTAAAATTATCTGTATTCATCACGAACTAAGTTTTCTGTATTAACGTGAAAACCATGTTCACGTAAGACTTATTTAGAACACGGAAACAACTTGTTGCAACTTGAGATAAATTAAAAAAATTCTTTTGTATCGGGTAACGTCTCTTTTACAAAGGTTTCAGGCTACTTTCTTAAGGTACATCATGGTAAGTACTGAGTACAAGAAAAGAAACACAATGCGTAGTAATATTACATGAATGTAATGCTTGACAAAACGAGTCTATTTGTACACGTGCGCTGTTAATAATAAGCACAAACTGAAGTCATGTGGATGTAAAGTCAAACTATTATAAATAAAACAAAAACGCCTGAAACACACCTTATTGTTAAAATTGTTCACATTTAGTTTACCAGCGAGTTTAAATATAGCACACTTTCTAAATAGTTTTAGACAGACTGGAACGTTGTTTATTTAATAATACACATATTTATATTTAACACATATACATGAGAATGAAACTGATGAAACAGAATTTACGGGTATTCTATTTACAAAACACCATCAACAGTATTCATGGATATAATGTGTCGTGTTCTGAGAAAACTGGGCAAAATGCTTGTGCGTAAAGTGTCATCCCATATTAGCCTGTGCAGTCCGCACAGGCTAATCAGGGACGACAATTTCCGCTTTTATGACATTTTTCGTTTAAATGAAGTCTCTTCTTAGCAAAAATCCAATTTAGTTTGAAAGTGTCGTCCCTGATTAGCCTGTGCGGACTGCATAGGCTAATCTGGGATGACACTTTACGCACAAACATTGTGCCCAGATTTCTCAGAACACGCCACATATAATACGCAAAACAGTTGTGTGATACACAAAAGGGTTAAACTTATGTTATTTAAAAATTTGCACTACAGGTTACAGTTATCGTAATTTGAAAATGACTTGTGCATGTTATTCTTATGCGAGTGAACTATGTTTAAGGCCTTCCTGAAGCTTGGAGTGTCATGCTTTTTCGCAGGGTACAACTAGAATTTGATATTTTAATAACGTTGAAATATATAAACGATTTTCTTGTAAATTAACATTTTTAACTACCCCCAGAGTTTTAATTGGTTTACCGATTGCTACAACACAAGGACACTAAAATGGTACTCGTAGGAAGTATTTGATTTGCGTTTTAAGTTTGGTTCAGTTATCATTTTTTGTTTGTACAGCTCTCGGCATACCTAGTATTAAATGGTTAGACATTAAAATATTGTATGTATATTATGAACATATAAAAACGAATTCTTCTTAATAAAAATGACTACGCGTGTATATTTGTTATGAATTATGGGCAAGTTGTGAGGTTAGGCTATCAATCAAACTTGTTTTAACATTGGCCAATCCAAGGCGGTGAAGCCAGCTTTAAATAATCTTATGTTTTAATTTGATATTTAATTTGTAATTTACCTTAAGTAATCGATTAAGAATTATCTCGTGATAATGTGTTTGGAGTTTTATTTTGCCTGAGTATTTGATTTATTGACATTAATTGATGACCGATGCTTCAACATCAGAAAGTATTCAAAGTAGTAGAAACTTTTGTAAATCTGATCTTTGTGAGATACAATTTTCTCTGAGTGAATACATTTAACCATAGTTTGACCATGTATACATAATGTATTTTACCTTTTAACACAGATTCACATTAACTTTATTTTAGGACATTCTGCAGAACGAGTCTATTCAACTTGATTGGGATTTCAAACTGTCCCTTATCAACGACATCGTCGAGGTAGGAATACAATTTAGGGAATGTAATATATCGCAAACAATCGTTTCATGTCGTTGCTGCTTCACATCACTATCGCTTTCAAAACTATAAAATCAACGTGAACAACAAAATTTTGTGCCCAAATTAAGTGGCACTTTTCTCGAAACAATTACATGTATACCGAAGTTAGGAAGAATAACGTTAGCATAACTAGCACTATTTAATGACTTGAAGTCAAATGATTTTGAAGAAAAATCTTAATTTACGTAGGCTTGTAGTTAAATATTCATCAATCATATATCCATTGTATCATAGTAAAAGGTTACGTTGGGTATTGTAAACATTAATGATGCGTTTTGTAAACGTTTGGTTTGTTAATTCAGAACAAGCCCTAGAATACTTATAAAGATGTACATTAGCATACATCCAACAACAACAACAGCACCTGAGTGTATTTCTCCAAGATCATGGATTTCTTGCATTGATGTTTAAAACACAATGTACTTGATATTTTTCACATGCCATTCGGTTCTTTCAATGATTTACAATTGACACCGGCCATTCCGTACCTCCAGCTAGTACTTCCTCTGATTAACAATAAGTGTATGTTAGGTATATCATACACAATGAAGGTAACATTTTCAATAAATTAATTTGTGTTAGCCTCTTTGCAATACCAGTAGTGAACTGTATGTTTTCAATGTCCCTATGATAACTATTTTTACTTGACTTGTTTGATGATTTACCTGCAATGATTGTCAATTTGATAACCACTACTTTGAAAAGTCCACGTAGATTATGTTTTATTTACCTGTGGGTTTTATATGTTAAACAGGGCATGCATTACTTGCACACCAGTAGTATAGGCGTGCACGGACGACTTACCAGTTCCAGATGCGTGATTGACAGCAGGTTTGTGCTCAAAATAACCGGGTTCGGTCTCAATTTCATCAACGACGTGCATGCAAAGAAACTGCACGTAGAAAACATATACGGTAAGAGCATTAATAATAATTGTCACAGTTGTTCGGTAATTTTGTATTTCTGTTTGTTTCTGAAGTCCAAATTTAATTTACATTTCATCACAACGATATGTGAATGCACGAAACTAATTATTTCGTCAAAATCGTATAAACCTTTACAAATACATTTTAACAAGGCGTGAACACTAATAACAGAAATAAAAGAGTCCCTTATCAGTTTTAAGCCCGGGAAATTTTAGAGTGTGCAACAAGTTATTATTGACCTTTATCTTTCCATTCCATATAACATCGGACCATGTCCTATGTAACGGATGTATTAATATATTTTTTTAATATGTGTGTATTACATTAAGAAGAGGTTTTAACTATTTGAAAAATGTTGCGCATAAACACCACAGTTTTAATCAGTTTAAATGAAATTGCATACTTATATATTATATACTTCTCGAGGTATTACACTATTATGTTATTAATTATATTTTAGAAAAAGTCTTCCGACCTTAGACCTGTGAATAAAATAATGCTTAACGCTTAACAAATCTAACTAAACCTTTCGAGTTATTAAAATATGCAGATGGTAAATATTTTTTCCTTCAGAAAAACTCCGGTAGGGTACTAAAACACGATAACTCAAACATAAATTAACTAACAGGAATATGATTGCCATTTGAGAAAACGGAATATAAGTCATAATTCAAATGTAATTTCTCAAATAGGCATTACGTAATTATCTTCTCAGTTAGTTTACCAGAGCTGCTATGGATGGCTCCTGAACACCTCCGAGTGTATCCACCACGGCAAATCTCCCAACCAGGAGACGTGTACAGCTTCGCAATCATTCTTTACGAGATGTGTACAAGAACTGAACCTTACACCGCCGAGATCTGGTACCAATCTGTAGATGGTGAGATGATAGTAACGTTTATATCATGCGTAGTATCACATTCAATCCTTGATGTACTTGTATTAGAGCAGCTCTACAGTGGAATAACGAGGCTAAATTGTCATGTAATATATACTCTTTAAACGTGTATGTCATTGTAAAACATCGCAATGAAATATTCATTTAGAACTTAATAAAAGATTGTATATATATAGCATTCTCTCTTTAAGACCATCCAAAATGTATGTCGGAATTATCGATATTACACTTAAAGTAACGCTTAACGAAGACTTTCATTACGATTAAAGTCAACACGTTTCGGGAATTCCCTCAATTGTACATAGATACCCTTCGAAGAATTAAACGTGGCAGCACAAGTGTTCGTCCCACGCTTAAGGAGGAGGACCATCTGTCCAGTATTGTCAACCTAACCAAGTGTTGCTGGCACGAAATTCCAACGGAACGACCGTCGTTTTCGAACGTGAGAAAAGTCCTAAAAGGCATACGAATGAAAAGGTTCGCAAGTTGATTTGAAATAAAATGCATTTGTTTGATAACTTAAGGTTTACATGCTAAATTGAAATAAAAGGCGAACACATGAAAGCTGCATTCANTCGTTTGGAAGCTGCAACGTGCATGCTTTGATCAAATACTAATCGTACTATTTAATATCACAGAATTGAAAAATCAAACAACATATTTATTCGTGATGCAGGTAAATTGTTTACGAACAGTGTTAGGCTTGCAAATGACTTAAGTTTTCTTGATATCGGAACAACACATATATAAATATAGGCATAGTTTGACAAGTTAATTAAAAGGAGCATAATCTCTGATAAAATACGAGTACACTAATAACATCTTCTTTTCAAGAATATTATTTTTGTAAATAGAATAAAATAGTTTATCGTGTGTTGAAACAGTTAAAGTCATACCACTTTTGAACGAACTGTCGTTTATATCTACTTGTATGTACCAATTCCTAACCAAAGCTCACCTTAGTGTAATCATAACTCATTTCAATAATGATTCCCTGTTTCGCTGTGCGCGACAATTACATGTATGAGCATGTCCGCGTGTACAGTCGATTAAATGCTAGCTTATGACATGTCAAGTTATGTGTTATTTAGGTTTAAATATCGTTATTTATTTAATTGCATTTATTTCATTCTTTCCCGCTGTTCTAGGAGTACAGTCAAACCTGTCCCAGAGACCACCTTTTAATAGAGACCACCTGTCCATAAAGACCACAATGATTTTCTCCCAATCCTTTCAATTCCTTTCAATCGACCCTGCGAATAAAGACCACCTGTGAACAAAGACCACAACGACCAAATCCCTTGAATGGTCTTTATTGACATGTTAGACTGTATATAGTATTTAAGAAAACAATATTTCATAAAGTGTGTATTGTTTGTAAATGTCTGCATCATATACCATTATAGGGACGTAAGTGCTTCGCACAACGTGTTGGACGTTCTACTAAAGCGAATGGAGCAATACGCAAACAATCTGGAAGGTATGGTCGAGGAGAAGACGACGGCGTTCCTAGAGGAGAAGAAACGATCCGAGGAGCTGCTTTATCAAGTATTGCCAAGGTATGTGTGTAGACTTACGTATTATTTTAAATATATAACAACTTTAAAACACTTTTACCTAATAAATAACTAATATAACGCGTCCGCTGTTTGATATGAAGTTATAAGTACTTCATGGGTAACTGTTTTTGCATTACTTTTGGAATATAAACGGATGTTTATGGGTTTTACTATAACATTGGCTTTGATTTACACGCGATATAAAACATATTTATAAAAAATGAATTCATATAAAAAGTACTTTTTTGGAATATCCAACAGGCGGGCATAAACAATAAACAAAATATGTACAACTGAGTTTTACCATCACATAGTGATCCAATATACCGTTTTTATTAACAGGAGCGTTGCAAGTCAGCTTCGAATAGGGAATTCTGTACATCCGGAATCCTTTGACAGTGTCACTGTATATTTCTCGGATATCGTTGGCTTCACGTCCATATCCGCAGTGAGCTCTCCATTCCAGGTTAGAATTCAATGTCATTGTCAATGTTTTCCTAACTATGTGCATTTCTTATATAATGGACTTCAAAACGTGTCCGTCGTGGCTTTTTACTGCAGTTTTTATAATTGTATGTAGCTGACATTGTTATACAGACATAAAATCAATAAAAATATGTAAAACAAAACTTTACATTTCCTAATACAACATACATACGTCTTATTGCTTGTTCCTATAAACATGTAAAGTGTATTTCTTCTTAATCGTTTTTTTTTAATGGTAAGGACTCTGGGCTGCGTATTTCATATTGCAAAAAGAAACCATTATTTTGAAACGAAACTATGTCTGTATTTCAAATAATGTTCGGAATGCAATAATCGCCAAGTTAAACCCTGCCGGTATTTGCATTTCTGCTGAGTAAGTCATTATAGCCTTACGAAAATTAAGCCGGTATTTAAAGGGATGTTTAGTAAGTCTCTTATATATCCCAAGAAAATCCATGACACTATTTGAAATGTTGTTCGGTTAATAACTTCATTCAAAAGGAAAACCTATACCGGTATCTAAATTGATGTTCGGTAAGTCACTAGTGTCATACGGAAAACCATCACGGCACTTAAAAGTATTTTCAATAAATCACTAATATCCTTAAGTAAACCATGCTGGTATTTGAAATTATATCCCGATGAGTCTTCTGGATTAATGGATAACGTGTTGTGTATTTGTATCCTTTGTTTATGGTTCAATTAGATTTAAATTCGTTACTATAATGTTGTTATATATCAACGCGGTTGGATAAAGAGGTAATGCAATAAGCGTATTTCCTATATTTGTCTAAGATTTGTTTTAAATATAATACAAACCCTACTGTTGAAAAAGATGGAAACATAAAATCTACTGTGACTAAAACTTTCACTGTAATCTGAATCATTTTTATTTTTCATCGTTGCAGGTGGTTGAATTCTTGAATGACCTTTACACGTGTTTTGACACTATCATAGAACATTACGACGTTTACAAGGTGGGTTTCATAGTGTGGAATGTTCACACATAATCACTGACATAAGCCGATAAATGTGAAATGTTAAGACCCTTTATATTATGGAACTGTATAGTGATAATTTTTCGGTAATCTTTAGATAATGCATGTTTCGTCTAAAAGTGTCGTTTCCGTAAGTTTTATAACAATCATAACCTTGTGTAATGTTCTTAGTTGCATTACGATGAAGTGTGTTTGTAAGAGATATATTTAAAAAATGTGTTCTTTTCTTTTTGTCTCCCTTTCATGATTGTTTTTCAAGAATATATACTCGAGTTTGCTAACCGATCAAGTCCATACAAAATGATGGTGCACATAATGTGTTTTGCGTTTTCGTGCATGCATTAATAAACGTAGGTGGAAACCATCGGCGACGCCTACATGGTAGTCTCCGGGCTTCCGGAAAGAAACGGCACTGAGCACGTGCGACAGATTGCCCGGATGTCGCTGACTATTCTGAGGAGCGTGCGGCAGTTTGTGATACGCCACATGCCGGAAACACCGCTTAAGGCTCGGATAGGATTGCATTCAGGTATACAAATATAAATATATAATATGGATATTATATGTGTATGCCCCGACGGAGAATAATAAATTAATAATTGCACTTGTCCGTCCGTTGGTCCATCCCTCCTCTTTGATTAATGGTTCGATCTAGCCCCAAAGTTCACAGTTGAATGACCTTAATTTGTAAATTATCGTTAAAAAGAAATTTTGGCTGCGACGAGTGTTTGCAGAATTGTGGCTCTTTTTTAGTTTTCACGTTCATAAGTGTGTGTTTTTAACTCCACTTTAACCACAGGGTGGATCTCGCTCAAACTTTCAGAGTTGAGTAATCTAAGTAAGTAGATAATCGTAAAGACTTTATGGCAGAAACATCGTCCATTGTTATGTTTCCTCTATCGAATATAAGTCCCAAAACTAACTGCGTGTTTTCAACTACTTTGTATTTCCCCCGTCTATACTGGGGGACATATTGTGTTTGCCCTGTCCGTTTGTTGGTTTGTTTGTTGGTTTGTTTGCTACAACTTAAACATTGGCCATATCTTTATCAAAATTGAAGAAAGCAACTTGATATTTGGCATGCATGTGTATCTCATAGAGCTGCACATTTTGAGTGGTGGAAGGTAAAGGTCAAGGTCATCCTGCAAGGTCAAAGGTCAAATATATGGATCAAAATCGCTCAAAAGGGGACATAGTGTTTCTCAAACACATCGCTTGTTTATTACAGGATTAATCTCGCTCAGACCTCCACAGTTGAATGACATTAAATGATTGGAAGAACATTACTATTTGCTGTGACGATTTGTTTTCAGAATGAATGCCCTTTTTCTGTTTTGCAAACGTAATATATTTAGTCCACATATTTCGAGTATTCAACTTACCTTTAACTGCTTGGTGGATCTCGCGCAAAGGTTCACAGTTAAATTACCTTTATGTGTAGATGGCAGTAGGGAAGGGAATTAATTATTTTTGCGACGAGTTTCCGCCAAATAATGGCCCTTTTTCTGTTGTGTTTTTGCACAAGGAATATGTTGTCAAAAAACTATGTATTTTCAACTTCTGTAACGTCTTGGCGGACTTCGTTTACAACTGACGAGCTTAATGTACAAATGATGGTTTAAAAAGGATTGCGGCTTTGACCAGTTTTGATTGAATTATTACGGTCATTTATTGTTATGGCCACTATTGAATATGCAGTGGATATGACTGTGCCTAAATGGTATTTCTTGTCTTACAACGATTTAAGACACATAACGCTTTTTATCGTCGACATTATACTTAAATTAACTAAGTTGTAGAAGAATTAAACAATCTGAATTAAAAATATGTAATGCAGTATTCCAAATGTGAACGCAATGTTTCATCCTCTTTTATCTAAACACTCAGGCCCAGTGTGCGCGGGAGTGGTGGGCCGGAAGATGCCCCGATACTGTCTATTCGGGGACACTGTCAACATAGCAAGTCGAATGGAGTCTAACGGAGAAGGTATGGTCAACGGTCATGTGCTTTAATTTGATACAGTTAAACTGACTATGCGTTGGCCGGTGAGATAGATAAGAAATTTGACCGTACGTCTGTTTTTCCACAATGCATTATATTGTTCCAAATTTGTGTGATTACAACTGCTCTAACTGTTTTGGGATTTCTGTAAAACCTTTCAACCGGAATAACCTTAATAGGTAGATGATCGCTGGAAAAGGTATTGCGGCTGCGACCTGTTTCAGCTTAATTATTGCCCTTTGGCTGTCTTTTAATGGTACCGGATTCATTTGCCGACAAAAACGGTTACGACCGATATTATACTTACATATATTACTTTATTTTAGTTAACCGTTTGATCTAGGTAAAACAATATTTATTTGATCAAATTTACATGCAAGCATCAGAAAACAATCATACACGGTTAATTTGACAAATAAAAAAATATATAAAATATAAATTCGACGTAATGAATTAATAACAAAAACACAGAATGATTAAGAATATATCTATTTATGTTGTCACACTTAAGAAAGAATCGTATAGCTTGCTTATACTAAGTCTCCAACAATATTTAATCAGCTACTTATTAGAAGACAATAGACAGCAGCTGTGCAAGGCCATGATAACACGTAACATAAGTTAATTTAAGGACATAAGTACGTATCTATGACTTTCACGAATGTATGACTGGACATAATTAAATTCAATCAGAAGTCAGACGATGAGTGAATATGTTCACATTGTCTGTAAGCACGGTGTCAAAGTAGACTTTAGCATCATATTTGATCAGGAAATTAACACGGTTAAGTTGTTGACGATAAATGAGCCAGTGCCATTCTACCTTTGTTGTCTTGGATTTATTGTATATTCTTTTGCAATGACACATTTTCTGACGACGGATTATTTGTTCGAGACATTATGACAATTGTTCAAATGAAAGTTTCACAATGTCTGTACTGTAATAACTATCTGAATATTTAATAGTTTACGCTGAAAAAATGATCCAGAATTCGTAATAAAGTTTTAAATGCAGACAAAGGGACAATACAAGCGTACTTGTCGGTTAAGCATGGGTTCGAGTACTCCACGCTAATAAACGCTCATAGGCGACATAACCATAATAAATATGTCGAGAACACTTTCAAATTGTTTTGTGAAGTGATCAGTTATTAGTTAGGAAAGGACAAACTGTAACAACAAAGAGTATCCTTTGCTTTCGCAATGAGGTTTTTTCAAGTTTAGGTTAACATAAACAGTAATTATACTATTTTCAACTTGTACCAACAGAAAGAAAGATGGAATCAATGATACATTTTGTTGTGGCAGTTGTTTTGTCTCTTTGAAACGGTGTATAGAATGATGGGAATAATAGGTCAGACATATAAACTGTTGCGATGAGCAGTGTTTTGTTAAAATCTAAACTTTCAGAGCAATTTAGGTCAACCCATAATGCATCTCTCTTATTTGGCCATTTTCAGATTGTTTACAAATGAACCAGTTCTCAAAAATGAAGACGTAGGTTGGCTTGGATGCATGTATCTCCTGCTCTGAGAAAAATAACGGCTAGCAAACAGAATAATCCAATGGCTTATGCATATATGTTTTCGTAATGAGAGAGATCAATCATATATTCATCGTACGCATATTTGTATCCGATTACATTTTGTAAGACATTGATGAGAGAGGATGAGGTGTATTGATCATGAACTTTTCCAGCAAAAGAAGTATAGAGGAAGAAAATGCTAGAGTGTGAATGAGTGGATGAATTATTACAGTATTACTTTCTGTTGACTCATCCGATGTATGTTATGGATTCCATGCTAACCGATCTCCCCGCACGTCGCACGTGTGCTGTAAAGTGATGTTCTTCTTTTAAATTTGGTCGCATGTCTAGTCTATCACTTCCAAATCTTGTTTTGATAGGGCATTGCGCAGTCACAATTTTCTCCTTTTCGTTAACTGTCAAAAGATGTTAATGTTTTATAGCCCAGCCAATGTCATACTTTTCTGAACTTTAAGCGTGCATAAGCGGATAAGCGTATTTTTGCGAGGTTTAAATAGCATAGAACACATGATGCAACTTTACCTACAAGTCTTAACGATTGATTAAATGTGTTGTCTCACGCAAATACAGTTATATAAATGTATTATGCATTCACCAGGTGTTCTTGTAATCAAATCATTTTCTCAAATATCTTGTCGTCTTTTTGAAAATAAAAAAAGACAATTTCTGAAAAACACGATTTATATCAATTGTCAAAATGTTAATAAAACAAAATTACGCCAGTAATAATTAATGCGTGTATAAGCTGTTTTCAATAACCTAAAATATAGCGTCATAAACACCAACGGGTGTTATGTCGTCAATGCAGTATACATTATTGGTCGAGTTACAAATAAGTAAATATGAATAAGTGTTCAAACTAGTATCCGTTGAGTCGATTGGAGTCTGCTGTACCGTTTGTTGTATTTCAGCAATGAAGATACATATAAGCCTCGAAACTAAGACGCTTCTAAAGAGGTTTAATACGTTCGTAATAGAAGAACGGGGGAAAATTGAGGTTAAGGTAAGGCATGGTTATAACTGTTAAAACAAAACAAAAACAAAGGATTGTTTTTATCGTTTTTGTTTAGTGTTTCTTGTTATTTGTTACATTTTCAGCAGTATTGTTAGTTATTAATTGCATAACTGAAAGAAAACATCTCGGACATAAAATTGTGTGATTAACCTTAATTGTGTGTAATTGTGTGATTAAGAAAACTTTTCTGTCACAATATGTTTTTGTCACAATCACGGTTTACTAAGAATCCATTATATAAGTTATTCACTGAAACAAACTTGTGAATATGTTTGTTAAGGAAATCAACAACACCAACAACACTTGAACATATTTTATTTAAGTAACTTTTCCAATCATTAGAAATGCATAAAGTGCATTTGTACCAGGTAAATGAAACTTACATAATATGGATAACATTTTGTCGTGTTGAAAGACCTCTTTTTATCAAGATTATAAAAATTCATGGAAACAATTTAAACAGTTTAGATTAGAAAGCATCTATTGGAAGAATTGATGTAAGGCACACTTATAAATTATTCGAAATAAAACGCACCGCAATTCAAATATAAATTGACATGGCCATTATGTTCATTAAATGTAATATAAATTCATTTCTTATGGAACACTAAACAAAGAAAGCCGGGACGCTAGCTAAAATGTATTTTTACGTTTTGATCGAAAATCGCTCAGTAAATTGGAGCTACTTTTTTGTTTATAGGGCGCTTATGTACGATATTTATAATAATTTGTTCGTACTCATAATTGAATGAATACAAAATTTATTTCATGACACGCAGAGTAATAGGATTAATTATAACCTTCAGTTCCGGGGATTTTGTAAAAACAATCTATTAATAACGTTCCATCATCTTAATCAAATTATTATCCAAATTTCAATCCAAAACTGTATGTAACAGTTATTGAAGGACATCAAACAAGTATTGTTAGTTTGTATTTCATATAATAAGAACATGTGTCCACTTATATAATACTTTGAATTATCCAGCTGCATAATTATTTCTATAAATAAAGGGTATAATTGATATTAGTAAGAAACGCCGTAAAGTGTATGTTTAATGTATATACACATGTATTATCAATGTGGACCAAACACAGCTGATAAATGTTTAGGTTTTACAGCAGGTATCACCTTTTGATTTGTTAAACAAAATATATGTGTAAAAACACACTTGTTTTTACCGAAAACCATTATAATAATCAACATTCGAGCTTTAGCCATATGTTTTCAATATAAAATACCCGGAAATAGGGACCAATTTGAGATATATCACGAATTTCTACTTGAGTGAGAATGATAGCATAAAAGTCAGTTGCAAACAAAAATACAGATGCGAAACACATTATCCGAATAGTCAAACTAAATTTCATTATTATAAATTTCTATATGTTGCTTCTTTAAGGGAAAGGGTTCCATGACAACGTTCTGGTTGGTCGATGAGATTACAACACACAATGATGGATTCGCCTCTCAAATGACATTTCCAATACGGTGAAGCGATACTTTCAGGGATATAAAGAGGACATATATTTTCACTCGGCAATGCATTCTTCAGTTTTATTTCTTATTAATAAATACAGTGGTTTGTTTCAAGACCGTAGACGTAGGAATGAAAAATTAAGGAAAGGAAACCCTTCTACAAATGTGTTAATTTACATGGAACACATTGAAGAAATTGGATGTTCAAATATGTTTTCGTCGTGTAGTAAGTGTGCATGTGTATAGTAAAATATGACACAACTAACGATACTATATTTTTCCGGTTGCTGTGTAATCTATACTAACATGACCGACAAACAATCGCCGTTATTGAATCTGGCTATTGCAAACAAATTAGGAGACTGGCTGTCAAATAACAAATAAACCTCGTACCTTTTGCCCTGTGTCGTTTTCATGTTTGTGGGTGATGCCACATGTGTACTAAGTTTCATTTTAATGTCTAAAATTGTCGTTGAAAATGGTGCATGTTAAATGTTTTGCACGCCGACTACGAGCATGACGACCAAAGTTGAGCATATTGCAACAGTTAAAATGTTTGTTTTTAAAAACGGACGAGGTGGAAATGTTGAAACCTCGTACTGTACGAAAACGTATATAACATGCTATGTAATTTGTATCAAAAATTAACATTGGCCGCAATGGTATGCCAAGCATTTACCTCTGTTTTCACTAGTACTTTGATTCCAATGGATTCACTACGCTTAATTTAAACAATGTTTCAATAAAGAACACACAGTACAATAATGACCTCATATTGTTCCTTGAAGTTATTTTGTTAATGTCGTGTTAATGCATGTTTATAAATGTATATTTGTAACCCATTGTATATTTTTAACCCAAAGATTGTTAGTAATGATAAACATATTGTCGTTCATGTTGTGCGCACCCTTGCGAACGGTTATGGTATTCTACTCCTCGTTTAATGAAATTATTACCCAACGGCTAATGAACAAACATTTATCCATTTTTGTATATTGTCATTGTATATGTTTCATATATGGAAGCATTTTGTTATCAATTCGGAGCATGTAAATAGTTTCTTCGTCAATTGACGAAACGTCACTTCCTTTGTTTATGAATGTAATTTAAAGTAATATTGAATGCCGTGACCAAAACTTGTATAATACATAAGAACTTGGAGCAAGCAATAAAATCCATGTTTGTTATTGCTTCTGTTGTACACGTCTGTTCTTTGCCGCCCCCTTCAAAAAACAAACAAATACACACAAGTATAGACACCAAATCATCGAATAAGAGTGGAAACATACATCGTTATCATCATTTTTGGTTTTGGCGGCCATTTTGGACGCCATCATGAAACACATAACTTTCCGGAGGTCCGATTTTAGTAAACTTTTGATATGTTATAAAGTACCTTCGTACCTACCATGGTCGGTCAAAATACCTTTTAAGCAATTTATTGGGGGTGGATAGGGTATGTTTCATATAATGACCCGACTACTTATGAAATTGACTCTAATCAATATATCTTTTTTGCATATTACAAATAAAAAGTGGTAAAACTATAAACTGTCACCATCTCTGACTGGAGTCCTAAGCTGGTAACATACTACAGTGTGGCACAGGCAAATATCCGTTTACAATATATGTTATACATTAAAAATAAAGTCATACTTTCCAGTTTATATGATACAAATTGCTCTTTAAAGTGGTTTAAAAAAAGATATTTTTATCATGCGCACAACAATCCAAATTACAATTTGATAATCACGAAGCCAAACGCAATACTGATGTAATTTTGGTTAGCAAAATAAATATACTTCAGTTGTGTAACCAATAGCAGGTTTTACAAAAAATATAATGTTTTATTTTATTAATTCTTAATTCAAAATATATGTTATTTAATTATGTCACTAATTTAGATGAGCGTTGTTCGAAAAAAACACACGTGAACTTTATAAACGTTATAACTGGGGGTAAACGACGTATTACAAGAGGTGATTCGATTCGAAGTAATGTGGATGGTGTGCATCTATATTAAAATATTTTTATAAACATGAGAATATGTATTTATTGTTTTGTTTTTAGGCGTTTGTTTGACTTTGGTTTTGCCAATATAATCTGTGTTTTATGTAAAATTATTTTAACTACAACTATCACATATGGAGGACAAAAACTGCTAAAACACACTTAAACATGCTAGATCGAATCAAATCTTTTTATGTTCAGTTTGCATCTTCGCTTGTGATAACTTTCACCTATCTACATTGCACAAAACACATTATATACTTGCTTCTATTAGTTTAGTTAGATTGTAATACCATTTGTTTTTCAAATTGCGTCATTGGACATTGAGATAACTTTAGTGGTAACTACAAATTGCTATATTCTCTATCGCTTGATGACTAATTATTGCATTTGTCAAATTACATGTTCTTTCATTTATGCCTTGTCTAATATTAAACATTGGAAAGTATTTAAACTTGACGAGTTTTAAAGAACAATTAATCATATTTTACAATTGATACGAATCAGTCAAAGAGAAGACGTCTGTGAGATAGAATTTAAAATGAATTATATAGTTTTTGCAGGAACATATATCCCATAAACACGTTATATCCGGAGCTGTAACGTTGTGTAGACGTTTTACACATGTTATACCCGGAGCTGTTACGTTGTGTAGACGTTAGTACACATGTTATACCCGGAGCTGTTACGTTGTGTAGACGTTAGTACACATGTTATACCCGGAGCTGTTACGTTGTGTAGACGTTAGTACACATGTTATACCCGGAGCTGTTACGTTGTGTAGACGTTAGTACACATGTTATACCCGGAGCTGTTACGTTGTGTAGACGTTAGTACACATGTTATACCCGGAGCTGTTACGTTGTGTAGACGTTAGTACACATGTTATACCCGGAGCTGTTACGTTGTGTAGACGTTAGTACACATGTTATACCCGGAGCTGTTACGTTGTGTAGACGTTAGTACACATGTTATACCCGGAGCTGTTACGTTGTGTAGACGTTAGTACACATGTTATACCCGGAGCTGTTACGTTGTGTAGACGTTAGTACACATGTTATACCCGGAGCTGTTACGTTGTGTAGACGTTAGTACACATGTTATACCCGGAGCTGTTACGTTGTGTAGACGTTAGTACACATGTTATACCCGGAGCTGTTACGTTGTGTAGACGTTAGTACACATGTTATACCCGGAGCTGTTACGTTGTGTAGACGTTAGTACACATGTTATACCCGGAGCTGTTACGTTGTGTAGACGTTAGTACACATGTTATACCCGGAGCTGTTACGTTGTGTAGACGTTAGTACACATGTTATACCCGGAGCTGTTACGTTGTGTAGACGTTAGTACACATGTTATACCCGGAGCTGTTACGTTGTGTAGACGTTAGTACACATGTTATACCCGGAGCTGTTACGTTGTGTAGACGTTAGTACACATGTTATACCCGGAGCTGTTACGTTGTGTAGACGTTAGTACACATGTTATACCCGGAGCTGTTACGTTGTGTAGACGTTAGTACACATGTTATACCCGGAGCTGTTACGTTGTGTAGACGTTAGTACACATGTTATACCCGGAGCTGTTACGTTGTGTAGACGTTAGTACACATGTTATACCCGGAGCTGTTACGTTGTGTAGACGTTAGTACACATGTTATACCCGGAGCTGTTACGTTGTGTAGACGTTAGTACACATGTTATACCCGGAGCTGTTACGTTGTGTAGACGTTAGTACACATGTTATACCCGGAGCTGTTACGTTGTGTAGACGTTAGTACACATGTTATACCCGGAGCTGTTACGTTGTGTAGACGTTAGTACACATGTTATACCCGGAGCTGTTACGTTGTGAAGACGTTAGTACACATGTTATACCCGGAGCTGTTACGTTGTGTAGACGTTAGTACACATTCCTATCACTTAGAAGAAGGTTGTATACACATATAAAATCGAACACTAAAAGCGAATAATGTATCTGAGCAATGGACATAAATGCTGTATGTCTTATTAGATGAATTTAAGTTATTTATTGAGAAGTAATGAAATGGGAGATTGTTTCAAGTCTTAAAAATGAAACATCCATCATAATGAATTGCGTAAAAAGTCGGTCGGATGTTTGCTAAGGTGTTGTAAACTTATTATACGTATCAGTTTAATAAAAGACTATTACAAATAACTGGTTATTCAGATCATAAAGCCGTATATATATCTTTATTGCCTCCATTTTCTGAAGATGTACATGATACAAAGACGATGCAAACAAAGCATAAATACACATGACAGTCAAGGTAAATAAATAACGATTAAGTTAAATGGTTATATACATAAGTTCTTGAACAGTTTCTTTGCGTGGCCCCTAAGTTATCCCAAGGTTATAACTCATTTCTTTGACCTCTGGGATCGTCATCGTGATACCCTAATCAACGTCCTGTGCACTTCACGATGAGAAATAGAGCGAAATGCGGAAGTGCCAGGTTTAGGGTTCGTCGACTAGCGTGGGGTTTGTCATCGGCAGTAAATTTCTTGTCATAATAAAACCGCAAGTACCGATTGTAAGAAATTGGCACAGCTTATCAGGAACTCTGGGTATAGTTCTATAGGCCTCAAGTCTGCTATGTTGTGTTTTTATTCACTTGAATCCATTAAGATCAAGTACATATGAGAGTATTATAATAACAAAAGGTACATTCATGATTGGGTTACAGCAGCAGCAGACTCATGTCAAGTCAAGTCAACTTAATTGGCAAGTACCATTGTACATACCCAAAACTAACAAGTCAGATCATAATGGCAGTGTATCTCAATTGAAAAGGTCGTTTCCAAGCGGGTATGATCAACCATAACTAATACGCTATATGAATTAGGTGGGTAAGTTTCTTTGCCAAGTTGTTATTCAAATCTATATACTCTAATAAACATAAAAATCGCATCAAAAACACAAACATTAAGTGTTTATCCCTCTGTGAGATAATATAAATAATTCGATCGATAATCTTGAAGAATTTGTAAAATTATTTAATTATTATACATGGATTAATATAGTAAAATAGAAAGTAAAGAATGTTAGTTCGAAACTCCATCACTATCAAAATCAAATTATGGGTGATCAGGAAGGGGACATATGTTTACACCTTAGTGGAAAAGTACCTAAAAAATGATTATTCAGTTACAATAATCGCAGTAAAGTTTTGTCATTATTTTTCAGCTGTATAACACATTATTGGAAACATAATAACGGTTCAAATACGTGGTCGTAAAATGAATTATATAATTACGACAACAAAAACAATTTACATGGAATTGCTTTTTATTACCATAAGAGGTGTTACAAATATAACCAACGCATCATTATTTCGTGAATCAAACGTTAGGCGGATACATTGTCAGAGGTTGATGGTAGTCTTTGAATTCATTGGGTCCGTTTCAATAAGCCATCGTTAGTATGTAACGATTCGTTAACCAGTTGTAAAAATATCGGAACTAATAATTTTGAGTTTCAATAAACTTGCGTTACTTACAATGTCATAGAATTCTCTCGTAAGTTTACAATATGAACGTAACAGCCGTAGGTACGTCGCAAACACAATGGAAGCCGCGTATGTTGTGCGTAGATGCCGAATTAGACGCTTTTTGCCCCATGTTCTGCTGGACGGCATCGCAGATGATGTGTTTACGTATCAATATAAATTCAACAAAGATAGTGTTCGCGAAATAGTGAACACGGTTAGAGATTACTAACAGCCGCCTAGAGAACGTGGATGGACGAAACCATGAAACTAAAGTGAGTAAAATATATTACGAGATCATCAATTTTTTCATTTTCTTTAATGTGAGGTTTCTGACCAAGTTCCGTATCTCTGACCTGCAAATTACCTGCAAATTACCTCAGTAATGCCCCTTAAAATTCCTGTAAAAAATGTACGTGAACTACTCCAAATCACTATATCTAACACATATATTGAAATAAATCATTACCTATGTGATCAGAATTTTTTTAACTAGTATGTTTCGTTATAGTTCCAGCTACTTTTAATCAGCATATTAATTTGCGCACCTCGGTATTTAGGTTCATTTGTTTTAAAATTAGATTTAGTGGACTTTTATAATAAAATTGAAATTTTGGGATATCCGTGTCCTACGACACATATCTAGTTCGTTAAGTGTTGATACAGTTATTCATGAAGTGTCGCTAAAGGTAGTAATAATATGATGAAACTCTTTTCAGATTGTCCCGTTTCTCGAATTACCTGTTGGTTTTTTGTTTTGGTGATGAGATATTATTTGCAGAATATTTACAGTGTTTAACACAAGGTTGTGAGCAGGAAACCAAATTGTAGATCGGTACTTGTTGACATATTGTTTTATAAATCACTAGTGAATTAAATAAAATTCGATTATCTACCAAAATAATGTATATTTCATAAGGGATTCTTTATGATATGTATACTAATTTACCGATTAAAAGAACACTATTANGGGGGGTAATGTGTGCACAAAGTTTCATAAACTTTTGATAGCCAAATATATTTTGCGGGTAATACGATTTTATTATTGAAGACACAGACACGAATGGGGTATAAAGCATACTGATAGAAAACACTTATTGGCCAAAAAACAACAACATTCAACAGTTTTTACTTAGCCTTAAAGAACATTATTTGTCTTATTAGTGAAATACATACACCAACATAAATTGTATTATATTGCACTTAAATAAAACAACACCCAATCTGATCTAAGATATAAATAGCAAGAAATAGCTCCGCATATTAAGTCGTACGAATACATTTTGCATGTTATAATCCATTGAATATACCGAAAACATAATACAATACCATGAATTCAATTGTTTACTTTAATTCTGTATATAGTATACATGTTTTGGTCACTGCTGTCAAACGTTCTATTAACAACATGTATAACCATAGCAATTGATGTTACGTCGTTATGTTTTGCGTAGAAAATAATTGCATGCTTCAAATTGTTAACAAATGCTAGCATATATAAAACATATACTATTACGATATACAAAGATAGAGCAATTTGTGTTCATCAGCCTATAGGTTATAGTTTCATTTAAATAAGAGTAGACGACCTGAACCGTTCACATTGGTAGGCGAAAAATAAAAGACAAAATGCTGATCAACACTTACAATCTTTGTGTTGCAAATATACAATGACAGTTTCAAATAAACAATAGAATATGCAAATATACAATAAAAACATGCATATAAAAGCGACAACATAAATTAACTTATAGAATCAAAATGTGGTCATTATTGTATCGTGTGTTCTTTATCAAAACCGTTTTTGAAATAAATGCATATTAAAAGCAAAGCACTACTTAAAACAGAGACAAGTGCTTGGCAATTTGAACGTATATACATTATATTCGTCCTTCTTTTGCAAATAAGCCGACAATGACGAAATTTGGTCAGTCATTTAGCCCCGATTAAACACAGTCATCCTCCTTATACGCATGCCTCCCGATTGTATACAAACAAATAATTGTTAACATAAAAACAAAATACATTTTCAGTGTTGTGAAATCAAAACCACGTAGAAAAAACATTTTGATGAAATGGCCGCACAATATTGCAGACGGCATTGTAAATTGCGTCACCACTATAGGCATGTCATAATTGCGACTGAACGTATCGCTTCACCTTTATGAGAATGACATGTTAAGGGCAAATCAATCGTTTTAAGATGTAATCTCGTCGACCAACCAGAACGTTGTCATCAAACCTTTTCCCTGAAAGAAGCAACATAATGAATAGTGCAATTTTATTTTCCTATTCTGATAATATGTTCCGCGTCTTTATTTTGTTAACAACTAAACTCTATACATTCATAACATATATACTGAAAATATATTATTTTTGAGGCTCAAGCTACAATTTTGAAAACACACATGACACATTTTCTAAGAAGGACACTATCACAAACACTGACATTGTAATGTGCATTATTTCCCTTGAGTATGCCGGAATTTCGAAATTTGAAATTTCTGAAGACTGATTTTTAAACGGAATGTCTTTTCAAGTATTATTAACTTATACGTTATAACTGAGAAAATCGAAATGTTTGTACATTTTATTCCATAACCGCGTTGTTGTGTCCATAAAATCAAAAAGAAACCAATAAAAAATTAAAACTTAAAAATGGAAAAAAAAATATTGAAATGTAGAGTGTTAACATAAATAAGTAATTAATGCGATGTTTTTCGGTTACCTTGCGTTCTTTAGCCTCAATAAGCATATACATATCGGAAGAAACCACATTGATATATAATGATTGAATATACAAAAAAGAAATATATATGCCAAATGTGCAACCAATGACTAAACACGCAGAGAAAAAGGCACATTAACACGAATCAGAGGACAAAAACTTGCCTTTTTTCGGATAAAGAGTAATCACCTTTCCTTACTTTAATCTCAATTGTCCCCCGTTGTTCTATTACGAACGTTTAAAACGTCTTTAACAGCGTCTGCGTTTCCTCGCTTATATGTATCTTCAATGCTGAAATAAAACAAACAATACAGTATTCCAACTGAATTAACTAGTACTAGTTCAATAGCATAACACCCGGAGGTATACATGGCGCTATATTTCCTCTTCTTGAAAATAGCTGACATACGAATTATCATAACTGGCGTAATTGTCATTTATATAGACTTTGACTTTTGAAATGTTTTGTGTTTTTCAGCGTTTTTTTTAAAGTTGCATCATGTTTTTTATGTTCTCTTAACATCTTCTAACTACACATTGCATGGTTCAACATTACCCATGAGTAACAAACACTTCATGTTTTGACAATATATGACATATTATTAAAACAGACGTAGTGCCAACATTCTAATTAAGCACACCGGCAAACACAAAGTAAGTAAAGAATTGTCGAACTTTGTAAAGTACATTAAAGTTGACCATACCCTCTCCGTTAGACTCCATTCGGCTGGCGATGTTGACAGTGTCCCCGAAGAGACAGTATCGAGGCATCTTACGGCCAACAACTCCCGCGCACACTGGGCCTGAGTTTGGAGATACGAAACAGTGCATGGATATAGGGAAACACTGCATTACATTTTAAATACGGAATATTATTGTTTTCTTGAACAACCTAGAAATTTGATGATAAGGTCGCCGACCATTCGTGTAAAAAGAAATATAATGTACTGTTAAACGTATTTGTGCCGGCGAATTATTTTGTACAAGTTTCAATTACAAAGCAGTAGGCTCCATTCTCGATTAAATGATTGGAATACAATCAACGAACTGTATTGACAAGAAAGCGTAACCATTTGCCACCTTTTAAAGACTTGTGTTTATCTTATGATTCATACAGTTAGCATATATATATATACATATATGCTAATTGTATNTTCTCTTTGTTTCAAAATCCCTTAGAACTTTCACCCTTTATATCACAGAGGAAAAAAATGCCATTTTTGAGCGAAACATCTAAAAAATGTGTTTATAATTGGCAGTATTGTTTTGTTTTACACGCCACAAAATTGTACTTGTTTTATGTGGGGATTGGGGGATATAGTTATTTATTCGCAATACAAATCAGAACAGAAAATAATAGAAAAAATCTTGATAACACCAAGGTATGCATGATTTAACAATTTATTGAGATTTTGGTATGATTAATTGATGTTTTATTAACCAATATTTGCAATAATACTTCAAACATCAACACTCTTTGCATTGTTTTGAAAACACAATACTATTCCTTAATCGCATTGCCTTGCGGCACTTACAAAAAAAATCAAGACAATAACGTTTATTTATAGTGTGTATAGTGTATCATTTGCATAAATTATCTATACAGCATACAGTATATATGTTCAACACACAATACTGAAAATCGAAGTTTTACAAACCTTGATAAAACATCGGATCTGTATACCGCTTCGAAGCACAGTAGGCAAAGTAAGCAAAGCTATGCATGTGTCGTTATGCTAAGTGACCCATTAAATTAGCAGTCAGCTACCCTGAACTACATGTAAGCCAACATTTAACAATTTACATTTGACTTTAACATGGTTAGAGAACACAGACATAATTTTGTCAAGATGAAAATTGTTTTTATGAATTAGGTGTCACTCAGCGTGTTTACAGACTGAATACAAAATGAGTCACTTTACCAACAGCAAACTGTGCAACTAACTTACTGCCGTTGCAAAATGTAAATAATCGCATGGTATCGCAACAAAATTATGAATGTATTACACAACACATGTCAATTGCATAGCATTTCAGTAAAAAAATAAAATAAAAACAGAGTTCTACAAACAATACTGACAGTCAACTGTTTCAATTTGAATGTGTTCAACTAGCTTGTTTTTCCAAACTTATCCACTGCAACTTGGTTAATACATTAATAGAGCAACATTTAAAACCTTCTTGACCACAGAACTGTTAACACAAATCTGCTTGTTTGCTTCAATATAATTATGTATTTGCTCCTGTACACCATTGACGGTTTCATTAAAATAGTATAGTATTTGATTTTAAAGATATTTAAATGATCAGCTTTGATTTTACCCACGGATTAGTTGGTTTTTCCAAAAGATAGCATATTACGGGAGGAAGTCTATTGTTTGGAAATAATGTACTGAAATATTGAATTGAATGGTCTCCCCTAATGGATGATGAAGCGAAGAAACATTCAAGCGAAGAAACATTCAAACAAATGGAAACTCATGATATCTTGCTTAAATTATATTAATAAGACATAGGGAACCTTTATTAAAGTCACATTTATGATCAAGAGAGAGAGAGAGAGAGAGAGAGAGAGAGAGAGAGAGAGAGAGAGAGAGAGAGAGAGAGAGAGAGAGAATAATGTGGTAAACTAGAAGCGTAATCTCATACATATAGCAAACAATCATCAACATATCGTTTGTGTCCCTTTCCAGGGACATTATAATTCGAGAAGAGACTAGAAATGTGTCACATACACTGATTACTCCTTAACAGAAGCTGAACACACAAACTTTGCTGACAACATATTCCATACCGTTAAAAGAGATAATTAGCCATTATTCTGTCTAAACTCGTCGAAGCAAAAATTTCTTTCTTCACGTCTCAAACATTTATACATTAAGGTCGTTTTACTGCGAAGATTTGAGCGAATTCCACCAACAAATTGAAGAGGAGTAAAAAAAACTCAAACTTTTGGGACTAACTATTATATTTTTGAAAAAAAAACAACAGACAAAAGGCCATAACTCTGCAAAAACCTGTCGTAGCCTGAATGTCTTTTTTATAATCATCTTCATATACATTTCATTCAGCTTTGACCGATTGAGTGATATGCACTACGTTGGTAAAAAGAAGTAAATACTTGGAATACAATTCATAGTAGAACGACAAACAACCGACCATACTCTGCAAGACCGTGTCACAGCAAAAGTCCCGTTATTCACGATAATCTTATTATTAAGATAATTCAACAGTGAAAATTTGAACGAGATGAACCCAATTGTTAAAGAGGAATTTAAATGACAATCTTCGGGACGCGAAAACTGACAAGGGACCATAATTCTGCAAAACCTCGTCGCAGCCAAGAAGAAACTCTGGTCATTCAATTGAAAAAGTTGGACCGAGATCCTTCCAATAGTTAAAGAGATGACAAAAAAACTACGTGTTGTGCGGACGTACCTACGCACGGACGGGCGAACGAACTTACGTACGCACGCACGCACGCACGCACGGACGGGCGGACGAGTGAAATGCTTAATTTTGCGGTCATACATATATTATACCTTTAGTATGTATGTATAGTTATGTACCAGAATGGAGTCCTATCCGAGCTTTAAGCGGTGTTTCCGGCTTGTGGCGTATCACAAACTGCCGCACGCTCCTAAGTATTGTCAGCGACATCCGGGCAATCTGCCGCACGTGCTCATTGCCGTTTCTTTCGGGAAGGCCGGAAACGACCATGTAGGCGTCGCCGATAGTTTCCACCTACGTTTGTTAATGTATGCACGGAAACGTAAACACATTATGCTTCTAAACATTTTGCATGGACTTGATAAGATAGCAAAATATACATTAATACTTCAGTATGTATACGTTAAACAACCATGGAAAAGAGACAAAAGGAATAACAGTTTACAAATTAATCTCTTACAAATGCACGTTATCACAATGATATTTATGAAATAAAAGTATACTATAATAGTTCCCCAATTGACTAAAAAAACGTGTTTGATCATATAACAAACAAAATATGCATAATCAAAAGATAAACGATGGATAAGATAAAGATCCGGATACAATTACGTAAAACGTATAGCCTTAATACTGAACATTTATTAACTAGTGTCACGAAGTATGTGTAAAAATAATATAAATAATTTAAAGACCTTGTAAACGTCGTAATGTTCGAGAATGGTGTCAAAACACGTGTAAAGGTCATTCAAGAATTCAACCACCTGTAACAATACAACAAAAGATTCAGATTGTTATATTGTATTGTCAGAGTATATTTTTTATGTTTCCAGTTTTTCAACAGTAGTTCATGATATTTTTAGCAAATCTGAAGCAAATAAAAGGACATAAGCTACGTCAATTACCTTTTTTTTTATCCAAACGCATTCGTATTGAGCAATATTAAATAAGTAATTATAATTAATCGAACATAATTTGAATTCAAATACCGGCATAGTTTTCCTTATGATATTAGTAACTTACCGAACATAATTTCAAATACAGATATGGTTTTTCCATTTGCATACTAGTGACTAACCGAACATAGTTTCAAATACCGGCATGGTTTTCCTTAGGATATTAGTGACTTACCGAACATAATTTCAAATACAGACATGGTTTTCCTTAGGATATTAGTGACTTACCGAACATAACTTCAAATACCGGCAAGGTTTTCCTTCAGATATTAGTTACTTTGAATTATAAAACACGGATGCAACTACACAATCCCTTATCCCTGGATATTATTGACTTACCAAACATAATTTCAAATTGCGGCATAGTTTCCTTATGATATAACTGATTTATGGAATGCAATTTCAAATAACGGAATGGTTATCGTTAGTGCCTTATCGAACACCGTTTCAAGCACCGCCATGGTTTTCGTTATAATATCTGTGACATATAAAACATAATCTCAAATACCGGCATGGTTTTCCCTAAGATATTGGTGAATTAGCAAACATAATTTTAAATAATCGCCATGGTTGTCATAAGGACAATAGTGACTTATCGAACACAATTGGGAATAATGACATGGTTTACATAAAAAAGTTAATGACTAAACGAACATAATTTGAAAAAAAAACGGCATGGGTTTCCTTAGCATATAAGTGACTTACTCAACATAATTTAAAATACCGGCATGGTGTTACCTAAGATATCAGTGCATTAGTGAAAGGATTGTTCAGACATTTTACTGACCTAAAACAAGCCTTATGTAGCTCATATTTGAAAAATGTTAATTTTGATAGTCTTACCTGAAATGGAGTGCTAACCGCTGATATGGAGGTAAACCCGACTATATCCGAGAAATATATCGTTACACTGTCATAGGCCTCCGGTTTTAAAGAATTCCCTAATCGGAGCTGATTTGCAACGCTCCTGTCAATAAATATACATTTCGAGGCACATCTTTCTCAAACAGACAATTTGAACAGTTGTTTGGTGTATACGTGTTAGCAAAACGTCTTTGCATATATGTTGTATACTTTTTCTGTTTATGTAATAGAAATGTTATTCTTATACTTTTGATACTGATTCACTTTTGATATATATTATTGTTCAAATCACATATGAATCAAAGTCGATGATATATTAAATCCAAAATATGATATGAATCACTTTATATNTGTTTTCGGAAAAGATACAGATGGTTTTTTATTGGAATTATTGTAGGCAATATTTCTCGTGAACAAACTAAAACGTGAATGTTTCAGATTTTTTGGTGTGGAATTTGTATTTATTTAATGACGTAAGTATTGTTATTTATTTTGCAGCGCTACATTTTTAACGATGGATATTTGTTTCAATTAATTTTTGATTCATCTTGATACAAATTTAAAGAGAGCGGAACTTTGCGTACGTAAATACCATTTAAACATATGTAAGAAATGTAGCTTCCAAATACTCCCAAAGCGTGTCTTTATTCTTGAAATAGAAATAACTGCCGCCTGACCATTATGACAATTAATAGTCACGGTAAACCTGAATCGTAAGTATCTCTTACTGACATGATTAACCCTCGAAGTTTTGCATTATTATTATTGTAACGTTTTAACTGATAGCAATATTTAAAACACTTGTATATACATGCTAATTACTACTTGTATGCTGATACTATACACATAAACCGTATATATATATATATATATATACACGCAGAGAAATCTTATTATACAATGCAGTCCTTTATTAATGACAAGAAACCAATTGCCCAAACAGTTACAAACAAAAGATTGAATTAAAGACCCGTGCCACCTTCACTTGTATCCATGTTCTGTCTGCCAAAGCTTACTGCTTATTGTTTAGTTTCATGTTGATGCAAGTCCCGATCAAAGCAGCCACACCAAAGAAGGTTGCAGCCCAGGTAACGTTTTCTACCTGAAGATGACAATGATGCCCTTGTATTTCATGATAAGGGATGAAATATTGGAAAAAATTCCCGATAATTTCTGAGTAAGGGACTTCATTCTGTAAAAGTAAAATGAGTTGGAAACAAATGAATAGTTATAATGTATGTGTAACCTTGTTGTTACCGTGCATCATGGTCAATCTCAAAGAAGACAATTATGGATGAATAATTAAGAGTACAGCTACTTATCACAGATTCTTGTTGTATTAACTGGTCAATATTGATTTTATTCATTAAAACACATCATTTTAAATCTTGAGATGCGATTGGCGATCAAAAGCGTCAATCTGTAATGTGCCTCATTTTGAAAAAAAACAACAACAATTCAATATATTGCCGATACACATCAAGCTTATCCACAATCCAAATCTTTCATAATCATGGCAGTTTACATTACATTTTAATCGAGAAGTATTAATATGTTGTACTGTATAAGAAGACATAAGTGTCATAGTGATGTTTACCAACCTGGTCGCTTTTTTTCAGCCCGTTTCTACAGTATGTTGCAAAGTGTTCACAGTTGCGCGATAGTAGGCTGTAACCGCTTTTCCCTTTCTCTAACTCGGCTCGCCGTATTATGATATCTTCGGGTAATGGACTGATAATCACAAACACACTTAAAGTTAATTAAGAGAGTGTGCACAGTGATACTCACAAATAAATACACAAAAGGTTGAAGTCGATGTGTCCGTTGGATAACAAAGAATGTCTTTCAAATATAATACCGCTAGTGTACAATTACACTGGAGACGCTGACCAATATTTTAAGTGTTATTGTAGCCCTGACCGATTTCAATTTTAAACTGCGTCCATTTCTTAAAGTATCATGCCCCTGATCGATAACACACTTTCAGCCATGTCCACATTTGATATTAGTATGCTTCTTTGTAATGTTTAATCATTCGGGACTTGTTTTCGTATGAATATCGTTAATAAATAAACACAAAAATCGATATGGGTCATTATGGAAGGGTTTATACGCCAGTATATTCATGCTACTTAATGACAGTAGTGCGATAGTAACATGCATTTGGAATCTGTTACTATACAGCTGTATTTTTGTTTTGTGCATTTGCTGCAGAAACAATTCGTCGTTCATGCGCCTTAATGCTTAAGTCCAGTCCCTTCATAAATACTATTTGCTTTTGGACATGTGCTTTCATTTTTTTTTATTGCTGCAACGTGTATTCATACTACTAGTACTAGGTCGAGCCCTCGCTACTAGTGCATTTGACTTCGTTGCTGCCTCGATGATCTTTCTATGCATGCACTGCGATATAATCCCGATATTTTTTTGGTTCTACGCATTATTTGATTGACACATTACAAATTGTCATGTCGCATTTGATTAACTTCATGTTGCGTCATGCCTTACAACATGCATAATACGTATTGCTTTCGTCTTGTTGATTTGCAAGTGTAATAACAAGTGCAATTGCTAGTGCAATTACTAGTGTGACGTTGTTATTTACTGACCATAAAGCGATAAAACTAAAAAAACACGATACTAAATGGATTCGTTTTCATTTAAAAGCAAAATAATTCGTAATTTTTATTTATCAAGTAACGGCAGCACACAGGCGCACGGAAGTTGCAGTATGTTGGTAACTAATAGCACAATGCCAAAAGCATTTGACATATACCAATATGAAAATGTAATATGTCAACATTGAGTTGTTCTTAAGCAGTATGCCATTTTAATACGCAATATGCTAATGTCATTAAGCAACCTGAATTGACTGGCGGACATTCCATTCCATAGGTCAGACGTTTAAAAAGCGTTGATATATATTATGGATGATTTCAATAATTTTGACAAGGAAACATGCACATAATTCAAACAATTAACATATCATCACAATTAAATAGTACCTGAAAGAATAAGAATAAAAAACGTAAAAACAATATCAACAAACCCATCTTAGAAGTTTCACAATCTACAACAATTCACGGTGATAAATAAAGTGTCAGTCAGTTTTGAGTTTTCAGTTTCGTGCTGTACTACATAATTGTGTAAACGCTGTTGCATGCAGCTATACATTTCCCACAACGTTCGCAATATATTCACGGCATAGATTGTAAATACGCCATGCAACTGATCGATTTCGCAATTGCTTCACAAGACAATAATTCTGTTATAACATAATAATTTGATTTTATTGAATTTCGTGTATGTATCCTAAAATACAAAGTGACTCCACAAACGCAACACACATTTTATATGAAACTTCTTAAAGTTTGCTTAACCCACCCAGTTCATCATCCCAACTGTCTTAAGAGTTGTCGTCAGTATTACAATGTTGAATGCATCATTTTATGGAGTAAAAAATCAATCAAAGACTCACTTGTTAAGAATTCCACTGATAATGATAATTTAGAATCCGTATGATTGCAGACCTTATGTTTTTGTTGTTTACTGTTCACACTTTTGAACCCAACCGTTCTTATTGACTCAAGTTTGATGACTGTGTGCGTTATTAGATAAAATGACGTAATTCTATATTTTATTATATTTTTAATTTCACGACGAGTAACACATTCTCGTTTAGATTTTTGATCATTGTTTAATATGAGCTTAAATTTGATAATTTTTGATTATATCTAAAAGTATTTCGTGTGTTATGTGTAATACACATAAATCCATGTCAACGTCATCAGGTTGTCTCATAATGTGCTGTACGTTAAATCGCTAAATACTTGAGGTCTGTTTTATTAAAATAGTTGTGGGTCTATTTTTATTATTCAAAAAGCAGAAAAATAAATATAATATATGGTTGGTGACTTTTGATATCATGTGATACCAGACTCTTACGATACTATGAGGCAAATATTGCCTTTTCCTACGACATATCATACTCGTCTGATATAACAGGATATTAAAAGTCACACACAATTGTGTGCTCTATTTGTTTGCTTAATATGGTTTGACTTATTATGAATGCTTATCTCACCGGCCACACTACAAGCGTCAACATTATTATAATCAAGCATGTTCATCTCTAAATTACTTTTATTGCTCTTCACCATTGTGAATTTTACTACCGTTATATGTGAACGCTGTTCTCGGGACAGTCGTAAAAGCCCTTTTGCTTACGGATTCGGGCAATTACGTCTTCCCTAAGACAAATAACAGGGCTTTATCCAACTCACTTTTTATTAAATAATAATGCAAACGCAAAACATACCTTAGGACACTGTCATATTTATTGTTTCGAAACGCTTTTGAACCGTTTGCTACATCCCAGAAGTTGTCAGTCCGAACGCTCGCTTGCTTGCCAGAAACAGAGCTGATGTGCCCAGGATACGAGCCCTCGCTTTGAACTTCAGGTCCAGTCAGATGGATAACCTCAGCATCGCCTATGTGACATATTTTTAAAGAATGACTCAAGAAATTCAAATCTCATACATTCAATATATACATTTTGGCGAACTTCTTTCAACCAAAACCTTCTACAGGTTTTACCAGACTGTCACGATATAAGATACACAAGGAAACTATTTTTCTTGATAAAGTGTATCGTGTCGAACCAGGATTTACATAGGCTCGTTTGTTTCTTTTGATCTATGCCTTTGGTTTCTGTACAAGAACGACTAAACTACAAAACTCCATGAAGCTTGAAAGATCAACGGCCGATTACTTCTTTTTTACCAATATTTACTTTTACTTTTGAGTGTGTTAAAGACCGCCGACAAGCCAACACGACAAAACGACAAATACCTGTATTTGTCTTATCGGATCAGCGATTTGTTTCCTTCCATGCAAAGTACCGGAAAACGGCACTTTCCCCCATCTGGGAAGACATACAAATTTCCCAATTGAAGGTTAAACAATTTTATAAAAAATGCAACTTAAGTTCACTTACTATGCAGCTCTATGGCTAGAACCTTAGTAGATATAATATTGACAACTTGACAGCAGTTATTCTCAATTTCAAGGTATTTGTTAGAGAAAAAAAATCAAAAACACCAATTTTTTCCCAACATGAAGATTTCACGACGCGAATTTTACCAATTTCAATGTTTTCACGACTCGATTTTTTTCCCATTTTTGAGGCTTTACGACTCAATTATTTCCAATTGGACCGGTATGGGTACGTTTCGAAATTGGACAAAAAGTATAGTTTTGCTGTTCGGTCGTGTCGGAGTGTTGGCGTCGCTAAAACGCGCTAGGACACAACATAATGCGTATTGTGTACTACATATATACTTTCATAATTAACCGGCCAGAGTAATTTAGTTATTATTGTGCTAGTTTACAAAAACGCATAGAATGCAATACATACATGCATAGGACTAAACCGACTGGAATAATAAAGCGATCATCATGCTAGAATACAAAATAGTGTATAGTATAAACGGCATACATAATTATGCACGTCACCTAACACGACCGTATACCTTTGTAGACAGCCCAGTGCGAGTTTATGCCGAACATGCCCCTTGGGAACTGCACAAGGTCTCCTATTCTTAAGTCGGCCAACATACTCTGGTTGTGCTCTGTGACCTCTTCCGACATGGTTGCTTATAACAAGTCAACACAAATATAAAGTCTTAATCAAGAAATCAGATCAAAGCATAGTAACTGAAAAATAAATTGTTATTTTTTTTATACTCAGTTTTATTTACATAACTGTTATGTTTCTCTGCTAATGACATGTTTTTATGCATAATAAACATAACGCAGATTTGGATATATATATTTATAATATAGGAAATAATCATACAGGATTCCCTACAGTCAGGATCTTACTACAGTAACATATATTAAAACAATACAGAATGATGTGTCGTCTTTGTAAGACCAAGTGTATTGACTGGAAATATATGGTGGCACAGAACTGCCTGACAATAACCATTGGTCATACCGCTACAGTGGCATCTTCCTGATATAACGGTACCTGATATATATA
>VMBQ01000339.1:222958-244194 GCA_007657795.1 Dreissena rostriformis | reverse complement strand
TATATCAATACTGAAATGTATATACTAAATGAACAAACGAAAAAAAAGATACAACTGTACATAATTATAGAAGTGCTCATTAAAAAAAAGAGCTTCAGACAAATTTTGCAAACACGTGGAAAACAAATGTAAAATGCATAATTCAGTGACTTACTCGGATGATTGACCAGTTCAAAAAAGAACGATCTGGTCGAAAGCATGAGGTATTTAGTAGTGGACGAGTTAAAGTGATTGACTTAGAGTGGGTAGAATGGGTTATACCATAGCATTGCATAAAGAAGGGGGTTTGGAGATTCGGCGTGGAAGATAGCCTTTGCTTTGAATAAGATTTTATTTTTAACGCGATCTTTAATTGCCAATCGTTATGCGCGCATGTTTTTTATATTAAGTTCGCGTAACACTAAATCTCGTTGTAAACGAGGGGCGCTGCGCAGCTGTATTTGGGCGATAACTCATGATTGTTTTTCTTGTGCATATTCCTCCCTTTGATAATAATATTTTGAATTGTAAAATGTACACTATTATGGAGGAAAATAGTCGAGTATCGGCACAGCTCTTGTTGGCCAGTCTAATGGAATAATGAATAGATTAACAGTTACTTTATATAATGATACCAATGTACATGTCTGCTTTGTTTCAAGACATCGGATTTGATTTAATGTATAACATACATTTCAATAATCGTTGTAAAATATCTTTGTTCAGCGTAGTTTTCTCTTCAATTAATTACAAACAAACGAATTATTTACTACAATGTATTTATATCTGTTTAAGAATTTAAAACAGTTCCATATTATTGCTCAACATATACATTCAATTAGTATTGTGAACAATTCCCCAGAGTGCTTGCACTGCGTCACGAAGCCCTGTCTCGACACGTCGTGTGCCGTCCTGACTCCTACACTTCGGGTATCTGACTGGCGGTGTGCCCTCGTACCAGGTGTCCAGTTCTTGCATCGGAACAGTGATTTGCAACAAGTTGCAGATGTAGGATGCGACGCTGGTCATGAATGTAACACTCTATGTTGTTATATAGTTCAGAGAAAATGTTTTAATATCTTAAGCTATGGGTTCACGCACTGAGTTCTTTTTTTTAATTGTATCAGCATGATTATGTTTGGTGCTTCCCTTATAGGATAAAGAAAATGTGCTTATAACAATTATAAAATTATTTGAAACTCTTGGCGAGACCACTACATTCAAATAACAGAAAAATCAACGCTAAATATACCGGTAGTCCATTATTTAAAATACTTTATAAGTTACAACTCTGACGTTGTTACAAATTAATTAATTTACTGTATTACAATAACGTTTCTGTTTTGTTGTACAAAATTTGTCGACTTTTCGAAGGACTCTAAAGTTGAACTGGATGTTAATAAAACGAAAAAAAAAAACACTTTTCGACTTATGAATGTACTTTACAGCCTCTATAATGCTAAACAATCAACGAAAATTTCGTTATATATTTCGTAAAAAAAAAAGTTAACATATAGATAATCAGGGTTCTTAATAGCAATAGCCAAAATTTCAACGTTAAATGTTCTCTGGTAACATAGATATTTGTACAAACAAAATGCTCGTTTATATTTTTGTGTGACACAATTAAATCCATTTTAATTTCCCGAAAATATATCTATTCATAAGACACACGAACACTAAATGGTACCATGTTGGTGTTCATGTGTCGTATGAATAGGAATCCAAGACAATCACTCCCACGGACAATCGCTCATATGCTAATTTTGACAAGGCGACTGTCCGATTTGTCAAAAGAATGTAGGAGCGAATGTCCGGTGTGTCAAAAAAATGTAGGAGCGACTGTCCGGGTTGTCAAAATAATGTAGGAGCGGCTGTCGGGTTTGTCAAAAGAATATAGAAGCGACTGTCCGGTTTCTCAAAATAATGCAGGAGCGACTGTCCGGTTTGTCAAAATAGTGTAGGAGCGACTGTCCGTGTTGTCAAAATTAGCGTCGGAGTGATTGTCCGGATACATATGAATATACATCGTTGCGGGAAATTAAAATGGAATTAAATATGCCAAAATAAAATAAAAACGAGCATTTTTTATCTTCGCACATTTATGTTACCAGACTACATCTGGCGTTGAAATTTTTGCACTTTCTATAACGAACACTGATTTTTGATTGCTTAACTTTATTTTACGAAATATTGTACGAAATGTTCGTTGATTTTGAGTAGTAATGGGGCTTTAACAGATCATGCAAGCGAACGCGTTCTTGATGGCGAGTGCAAGAAGTTTCTATAGGCTTGACGCATGATATTCGCGTTCTTTACGTAACTAAACGCTTGAAATGTAAAAAACACCAATAGCGGCGTTATAAAATCATTGGAAGGTAAATATTTTGTTAGGATTAACTTAATCTTGAGCGCTCTTTCCGGAACATTAATTATGCGGTTTAATTACTTATTAAATAGGCACATTTATTTATATTATTTAAGTTTATTTTGTTTTCTTGAAGCGCAACACGGTTTCATATAATGTGTTTGGTTATAACTCTTGTTTTAGAGCTAAACTCACTAGACATATAACCATGCAGTTGTTAATTGTTACATGTATTTGTTCTTAATCGAACTAATTGGAAATTATATATTAGACACTTTGCACTTTACCATTCAATATGATCTAAACATTTGTATTATGTATTCTCCTTTTGTCCGGTTATTTGTTTCGATATTGTCAATATTTATACAACTTTAACATTATATTATGTAAGGTGACGTTAAAAGTAAAACGTAAGGGACATTTTGACAGCCGCCGCCGATTATTTTCCTCCTTTTCTCCTGCAAGTCTAAGGGGTGATACAAATAGGCATGCGGGACTCAGGGAATGGGTATTACAGCTCTTAAAATGTAAGGACCTCCCCCTGATAAAAGGACTAAAACGGGTTGTTTGTAAAATAAGTACTGAATTAACATAGCAGATGGGCAAAGAGCAAGAAGTGTAAGAAGAGGCTTATTATAGCCCTATCTATTCGGCTGGACTGACATGAAAAACCGGCACTTTAGAAAACATTTAGATGTCAAGAGTATGATAATTTCAATTTTGAAAAATACAATACCTGGAAAAACAACTGAACATATCGACGTCTTCTTCCCTTACGGCGTGTCTTTTACTCCCCGAAAAAAAGCACGTAAGAAGCCATGCTGATGGAATTAAGTGATTTATTCTTAGGGCATGTACGGCCTCATGAAGCTCTGATACGACACGTTGTGTGTCGCCCGGGCTCCTACACTTCGGGTATCAGGCTGGTGGTGGGCTCTCGTACCAGGTGTCCACGTAGTTCTTGCATCGACCCAGTGATTTGCAACAAGTTGCAACAAGTTGCAAATGAACCTTGTGACACTGTCCCTGAATGTAACACTCTATTTTGTTATAAAGTCCAGAGCACAGGTGTTAATGCCTTAAAATATGGGTTCACGCACTGAGTTCTATTTAAATTGTATCAGCATGATAATATTTGGTGCTTCTTTTATTAAATAAAGAAAATTTGCTTTTGACAATTATCAAATTATTTGAAACTCTTTGCGAGACCTGGTCCTTCACCTGTTCCAGGATATCCCGGGACGCGTAAACATCCTCGTTCTCTCGTTTCCGTCATGCCCTTTGCGTCTTCTGTTTAAAAAAATATATACTTTACAATTATTGAAGAACTAATCAATAAAATAAACTCATATAAATATCATTGACTCAGCAAATCATACAAGTATAGCTACCGATATACAAGCTTTTCTTTTGTGTGTGTTTTGTTTCCTTCGAAATCCCCTACCCCGAGAATCAAAATATTGGTTCTGGTCCTAGGAAACGTATTCAATAAGCCATTGGCTTTCGCTAAAAGCTTTCGCTTTGAGCTAAAATAAATAGGTTTCAACTAAAATCTTTTCTATAATGGTATTTGAGTTATATTTAAGGAGACAACCATGGTCTAAAACGGAACAGTTCAACGCGTGCAAGTAGTTTCTATATGCGTGACGTATGATAGCCGATCAATTGTAAGAATTACCAAATATTACATCAAATATCTATTTCGTCTGCCCCAAATCAGGTATTTGCGTTGAAAATAGGCTAAAAATCGGAATACGAACTAATATGCGTTTATTTTCATGTTTCGTTTTGTCAAATACAAAACGAAAAACGAAAAGACGGTATAAACACGGACCTAACTTTCCGTGCGTTTTCGTACATTTTCTTTTATTTAGAGCGTGCAAGTCTGGTATCAATTTAAAGATGAAAACGACCCCGTCTGAACATTGTATTTAAAAGATATACTATGTTACTTAAAAATACATCTTATACGCCCAAATGTTGCCACGGACAGGAAACAGGTTTTTGATGCAGTATAATTTCTACAAAAACCCAATACCACATTTAACATACCTTAAAACTTAATCGTTCAAAACTATGTCTCAAATGATATGCACCAAAATGTTGCAGGATATAAAAGCACGTCTGACGCTTCCTTAATTTCTTGCATTCCACCAACAAAAAATATTCTTTACTTTGGATCACGGAGGGATACACATTGATTTGGTGGACTATTATGGAATATAAGACTAAATGTTGATACTTAAACAATACTTTTACTTTTGCAAAACACGACCTTCACATGAAACATTCTCTGTTTTGCTATAAATAACAATTTATTACTAACGACTAACAAGGAAATGTAAGAGGATTCGGAAGGTCATTTTTATCTGCTGCGGAAGTTTATTTGAGGCTGTAAATGTATCTCCTGACTCAGGCGCATATGTTGTTTTACCAGATACAATGTACAATAACGTTTCAGCTTTAGTTTATTTAGAGGGATCCATCAGATAGGTTTCGCATCCGTACACCATCCACAATAGCTTATATAAAGTTAAAGGTCATTGGTAGTACGGTAACGACATAGTAGTAACCTAGTTTCACGAGGAAGCTGAGTACATAGAGAATACTAGGTCGGTGCCGAATAAAGCGAAGTTTATTTTGCGAGGCTAAGAAAATCTGAACCACGAGCCTTGGCTTCCATTGACTATTTTACAGACACAACACTCGTCCAGAATTCGCGCGAATCCATTAAATTCGATGCACATTTAAACTGTTAGCTCTACTCGTAACGTTTGAGCGTTTAAGGTATTATTGGTTTTTACACATAAACAAGTTGGTTTATCTGCATTATAACTGAAACATTTATAAACAAGTTTATTTTGATCATATCCCAAAAGTATAGTATTCAAGTAAAATGATACGCATGTGTATTGAATATTTGGCTTTTTTTATAACTGGGAATCCTGACAATCTCATTAATCACAATTCTGATTAAACCTTCATAACATAGGAATTGAATTTTAACACCAATAACATATTGTTTTAAATAAAAAACAGACGTGTATTCTATATCTCTTACATATCTTATTCCTGTGTCATACATACTTTAAGTATAAACACTATTCCTACCTATATTAAAATTGTGAAAATAACATAAAGGCATATCAAGGACATCATCACACCTGCTGGCATTTTGTTTATTGATATGCGTGATAATACGTTAAACACGTGATCACATTTCTAGGAAATCATTTTGTTTAACTTATTATATTTTTCCATGTCATGTTTTCCTTAATTCAACATTCTCTTCAAATAAAAACATTGACTTTACCAGTTGGAAACATTTTCAATGACCTGATACAATTTTCCTTAACTATGTCATTTTCATAGTTTTTCAAAAGCATATATATATATAATTTATTATAAGTCCTCCTTCATCATATGATTTAAGAGCAATAGTATGTAATTACTGGTCCATCCCATACCAAATGAGAAAACAAGGTGTTTATTTGTTTTAATACTTTTGTCCTGAACTACTACGAGCTATACACAGATGTGTAAAAAATAAAAAATAATAGTATTTTAACAATACTTTTCTTTCCTTGGGGTGTAAAAGTTCTTTTTTATGATAGTTTGCAGCTTTTCATATTGTTTGGAGAAGTATATGTCTTTCATTTTGTTTTAATCAACATTGAATAATATTCCTAAAATGTAAATTTCGTTGTGCCCCAGATTTGTTTATATTTAGTTTTTTTATTGATTATGTGCTGAATTTTTTGGAGCTAATTCATATAAGATTTGTTTTTGTCATAGTATGTTTTTACCCAGAACCGAACGCAAAGTTATTTAAACGATCGATGGTTGCATTTAGGAAGACCTCAGTTCCATCTTGTTGTATCATCAGCAGACTGAGACATTCTATATTCGATATTTTCAACCACTTATCCTTTAATTGCATTACGATTTCTTATTTCATAACAATTTCTTTGTTTTTAATAGCCAATTATGAATTTCGTTGAACATAATAAAACACTTGATTTATGGTAATTGAACTTTTTTATTTAACTTAATTTGCTAATATTCATGTGTTGGTTAAAAATTTCGAAAATAAAACATGTATAACGCATGAACACCTTTAAACGTGCACATCAATTATTGGAGCAAACATTTGTCATTTTACATCCATTCATCTATGCCCAAATTGTATTACCTTTTCTGAACGCAAGGTCTAGTTTAAGGAGTAATACACGAAACGAGATTTTGAACTGCATTTGCGACCTGCTTTGACCTCTTTACGGAATGTGAAGATTTATTTGTGTTCACTTCACAACATGAATCATTTTATGACGCCATGTCAATTTAAAACTTTCAACATTTTTCAGCATTTGATTTCAGGGGATGATTTTAATTTCAATTGATATTTCACATGATATTAAAAAAATGTCCAGATAATGTGTGAGAAAACTAAAAAATCCCCCGCTAAAAAGTATTTCGTTACCTTGTTGAATAAAATAATTTAAGATGACAACTGGATTCGGTATAATATTATCACTTATAATCAGGTTCTTCGATAGTGAACTGCATAGTGAACTAAATTGTCAATTAAATCTCGTCTTACGGTCATGACGGCACAGTGTTTTCTTTCGCTCAAACTGTAGTATTCATACGCGACTAAAATACATGTATCTACCAACAATCGATGCCCAAGCTTGAAATAGTAATTGCTGATTATTTCAAGTTGAGCGCTGCCCTCATCATTTTATGTGTGTTATGTAAACATGTACTTTCGAGTTAAATAGTTAAATATAAAGATATATATTCACCCGGACAAGATTTAACATTTGCATATTTACATATTACATTATTTGGCATTAATTTGTATCTTTATCCTAAAAAAACAAAGAGATAAAAAACAGATTTTATCATATAATAGAAACAAAAAAAAAGACACATAATCCTATATTGGTATCTAGACTGTAATAAAACATAAATATTGCGAGGGTTTATATTTATAAAAATTGATATAACCTTCTACTACAGCATTTCATTATATCTTAACTAAAAGTAAATATATGACTCAATATTTCTGAATAATAAACTGTTTATATTTTTTAATATGTCGACATATTGAGATTTTTTTCTCATATGCTATGGTATTTCATTCTACAGTTTAAGTCATTATGTTTTAAAGGCGTGTGTTCTCAGATTGACAAAACGAACATTTTCCACAAACATGTCTTATATTCAACAAATATATATTCAAACAACCGACACAAAAAGTCTTAAAGGCCCTATAAAGGTGACGATCCGTAATTATTTACCGATTTTTAAATATTTTTTTTTCATATTTTATTTATAAAGGTTATCAAAAAACAATATATATATATGCTATTGGGCATTACCATAAAAAATGAGCAATACAACTTGTTTTGAGCTCAAAATACAGTGTCCTCCAAGTCAATTGTGTTTACAAACAATCGGTTTATTTACATCGCTGTTTACTCGGGAAAGTGAAAGTGAAAGTGACTCAGGTCACCAAAAATATATCGTTGATTTTCAACGTTTTCCGGTATCACTCACAAAGTAGGTCCCTTCTAAATAATTAAAACGTTTGTAGTGATCTAATAAGTTACTTTTCTGCTGGTAAAAAGTTGTTTAAAATAGAATTAATATTGAATTTTTTTCGGCTATTTTAAGCCTACGTCACCGCTTTGAGGCTACACACCACGTTAGTTGCAAAGTTGTAAACATTTCTTCCAATTATGAAACGGGTATATCTTCCATAATTCTTGACAACGTTGCACCAAAGCTGTGTTATTAGCATTTTTTATGCAAGAGTAATTGTAATCCGGTAAAAATTAGTTTATATGCATAATAATTGGATTTGTCACCTTTATAGGGCCTTTAAGAATATCGGTCGGTTTGTGACTAATGACCAATCAAAATCGATAAAATATAAACACGTTTGTAACGAGTTTCATCGATGATTCGGAAAACACGTCTATTAATAATATGTCGTTTCAAATACGCCGATAGTTTTCAATCTTGAAATGGTGTATATGGTACCTCGTTAGATTTTGCTTCCATTGGTACCTGGTTCGAATCCCGGAGAAGCCAAAACATGTATGTTTTATTCAAATCTTTTGATATACATTAAAATTTGTTTAGACCATTACACATGTTTTATATTTATTCAAAAATATGTTTATGACATTTTTTTTATTATACGAACATATGTGAACAAGTCCCGTTAATGCCCCTGTCACTGGTTACTTTACGCTTTTTTTGGAAAGGATTCTTTAGAAGCCTTCACGGCAACTAACTGCATCGCGGTTCTTGTTCCGACCACAATTGTGACCATAGTGGTAAAATTTAACTTCAGTCAAGATATTTGCTTGTATCTGTTTCAGTGTTATTGTTGTTAATGAGCTACAGTTTAGTTTTCTAGCATTTAAGCTAATGTCATTATAATCACAATGCTATTGTACATGCTAATTTTTGTAAGTGTATCTATGCTTTAAGCAACGCTTCCTTTGAACCCTGACGGTTAAAATTTGACGGCGAGTATTGACTTTAATGGAACCTTGAACTTTGACATTTGAAGGCGAGCATTGAATTTAATGAAACGTTGATCTTTGACTTTTGACGGCGAGCATTGCATTTAATGGAACGTTGATCTTTGAATTTTGACGGCGAGCATGGCATTTAATGGAACGTTGATCTTTGACTTTTGAAGGCGAGCATTGCATTTAATGGAACGTTGATCTTTGACTTTTGACGGCGAGCATTAAATTTAATGGAATGTTGATCTTTGACTTTTGACGACGAGCATTGCATTTAATGGAACGTTGATCTTTGACTTTTGACGACGAGCATTGCATTTAATGGAACGTTGATCTTTGATTTTTGACGGCGAGCATTGAATTTCATGGAACTTTGATTTTTTGACATTCGTTTGACATTTGACGGCGAGCATTGGATTTTAATGGAACCTTGATCATTGAAATTTCACGGCGATCATTTAGTTTATTTGAACCTTTACATTTGATATTTACCTGGATTTGTGCTAAGAAGAGACTTTCTTTAAACGAAATATATCATAAAAGCGAAAAGTGTCTTCCCTGACTGCAAAGGCGAATCTGGGACGACACTTTACGCACATGCATTAAACCCCATATTCACAGAGCGAGGCTGATATAAATGTATAAAGATTGTATAATTTCTTCTTTGATATTTTACCATCACAGCCTGTGTTTTAAAAGAACATTCATTAGACATAAACTTCCTATATTAAAAAGGTTGTAACCCAAAACTTTCTATGTGATTTGCATAAACATCTAAACCCTCTGTCTCCTTTACCAAGAGGCAGAGAATCGAATTTAAGTCCATAAAATACAAGAACAGGTTTCAATTTAAAAGTAGTTTCAACAACAAATACATTTAACGACCACATTAGCCGCGCATTCCTGTCGTTCTGCTTTCGTAAAGTTTTAGAGAACCTGTAAATTATAACTAAGTTTCGTGCATATTTGTGTCGAAAAACACAATTTTAAAATTAAGAGATGTCAACTGACGTGTTTACGGACTTGACTTGTCGAAAGCGAATAAATTAAAAAGCGTTTTTTACGAACGTATTTTAGTGTCGCCTTCAACATATTCGATTGTATCCGGTTGGTTGTTTATACCAAATTAATGTGTTTGAAATGAAAGTTATACGATTCACAGAACATACTTTGGAATGCAAATTCGATTGGCCAACTTAATGTGTTGTGTTATTTAATGCGGAGTTATACAAATGTTCGTCGATTCAGATCACATTCATTCATTTATTTTGTGGCGGTAGAGAAATAAAAAAAAAACGATGGGCAAGTTTGTTGTTTTAGTTGCGGTTGTTCTCATCGCATCAGGTAAGATGTATTGTTATAATCAAAATATGAGGACTGCTCTGAAGTGTAATATTCCATTTATTATAATTAAGCATGTCTTTATCATAGTATTTATATACAAAGTTATATCACGAACTGTTTTAAGCAAAGTTATACTACTTTTCGTGAAAGAAATGTGTCCCAGACGGTAGTATGGTTATTTAGGATTAAAATTGAAGAGTCAACTTGTATGTTAGAGAAAAAAAACGCTAGTAGCCAATACGGCTTGTCGTATTTATTGTTATATTCATTTTTTTTTTAAATAAAAGTTTAGATTAAATTTAAAATGATGTATGCAGAAGGATAACGAATACGAAAAACATTGAAATATAACTGCAGTGCAGGTCGATTGTATCTATACACAAATCTGTAAATGACAGTCATAGCAAATAGCATTTTTTAATCAAGTACATTTTGTGTCATGTCGAGTGGCTCTTACAAAACACCCTATATTATTGCGCATTAATTATGTCAATCCCTTCATTTGATAGGTTTGACGGAAGGTCGTCCATTTCCCAACAATTGGGGCGCGGGGAAAGGTGAAATGTGCGGCGGCCGTGCCGGGACTCAGTGCGATCTAGGTCTGACTTGCGAATACCGCTTGGGGAGCACCGCCGGACGTTGTACAAGGAAGCACCGCCGGACGTTGTACAAGGAACGCGTTTGATGGCAGTATCGCCAATATACAATGATCTGCAGGTACATTGCAGGCTAATTCCCCAATCCATATTTCATTTCAAGCCTCTGCAACGCTCAAACTCAACGAATATTTCGTTTAATATTTCATAAAATAAATTTAACACGTAAAAAATCAGTGTTCCTTATAGCAATAGCCAAAATTTCAACGCTAGATGTGGTTTGGTAACGTAGATTTAACAAAATATAAAATGCTCTTTTTCATTTGTTTGTGGCACAATACACTTGGAGACTTTTCTAACACATCACATAATCATATCAATATGGCTCCCTTATTTTTGAACGAATTGTGTTGAAATTTGGACCAAGAATATTTCAACACATATCTGATAATTCCTAAAAATTCAATTGAAATTAAAAAACAACAAAATATAAAACTTAACAAATTAAACGTCACTTAAAAAGTCAAATTCGCAAACTCGTAAAACGTAAAATAATAACAATGTGAGAGGCACGAATATCACACATTCGAGTGGCTAATACTTTGTGTGTCCTCCCATGGCTCTTACACATCTCTTTCTCATTGGATCAATTTATTTAATAATTAAACGTTGAGGGATATTACGACACTCTTCTACAAGGGCCTTTTCTAATTCACGTAGTGGTGTGACTGGTCTTCTGCGTACCCGCCTGTCCAATTCATCCCAAAGGTGTTCGATTACATTTAGATCGGGTGACTGTGGAGGAAAAGGAAGCAGACGAAAATTCTGCTGTTGTAGTAACGCCTGCGTCGCGCGTGCTGTATGAGCCGGTGCTCCGTCATGCAACAAAAACCATGCCGCGTCCGCCGGCCCGTAGGTGCGGAATTGCAACTGGGAGCAAAACTTCCTTCTGATATCTAACAGCGTTAAGATTGCCGACGATTATCAACAAATCTGTCTTGGTGTGTGACGACACTCCTGCCCACACCATAACGGAGCAACCGCCATAGGGATCACGCTGAAACACACAATCATCGTTTAGGCGATCACCACGACGTCTGTAAACGTGCATCCGTCCATCGTTGTGATACAGGTTGAAGCGACTCTCGTCAGTGAACAGGACGTTTTTTAAGTCTACTCGTGTTATACGCTAGTGCTGACGAGCCCATCGGTTACGCAGCTGACGGTGGCGTGGTGTTAGAATGAGTTCCTGAAAAGGCCGCCTAAATCGCAGTCCCTGAGCGCAGTGCCGCCTAACAACTGTTTAAGAAGATAAGGGTCTACCGTGCGTTCCAAAAGTTGCCTTCGCTGTATCAGCTGCAGTCTTGTAGCGGTTTTAAAGGTAGTTTGCAATAATCTGGGCATCTTGATACGCCGTTGTAACCTTCCTGCGAGGTTGCCTTGGGACTCTGCAAGTATTTTGGAATTTCTGCCAAAACCTAACTATGGAGGACATATGTCTACCAAAGACACGTGAAACCTAAATTAAAACAATCAATCCACGACATTTTAAATAAGTTATATTTAATACAGTTAAGATGCATAAACATTACACTTCATATTTTACAGAGGGTTAATAAACCGCATACACTTGCACGTCTTAAAGCGGGACTGTACGATTTTTACATGTGTTAAATTTTAATATATTGATTAAATTATGTTATGATGACTCAAAATAGGCAATAAAAATTATACTTTGAAGAAGAATTTTATAAAATGCAGCAAAGACAAGTTAGCGCTGGTTAAAGCCGATGCCGACACTTTTACTCGTATTTGTAAGGAAACAAAATTGTGTCTTTGTGTCGTATGAACGAATCTGCACTAAAACTAAATTTAGATTCACATTGTACATGTATTATATATATGCTGGCTTATTTGACTTCCAGTCATTTAAGCTTTCAGATTTAAATATCTGGCTTATTTCGCATTTTTCGACACATGTTCTTCTTAACTTTTACTTTAATTTATATTGAAATATATGTATACTAATTTTTAACACATTTAAAAAAAAAACATAAATATTTGACAAAATCGTACAGTCCCGCTTTAATGACTGACCGGCCTGCAACATGCCTATTGCGCAGTTGCGCGCCTCTATATTCATCCGAGCCATATTGCTTATTTAAATAATGTTCATGTTTTTCTGGTGTTAGAACCCTTCCAGAAGGATGAAAATGAAAACAAAAAACATTAAAATAATATCGCGTTTCACCATTTCCATCTGCAAAAAATGGAACCACACCTACCCCACGTGCTTAAGCGTCCAATCGTAACGGATGCATGATTCCATCGTGAGCTTGCATACAATGTAGTCAAATGATCGCATGTAAAATGTTAAATCAATATCTTTACTCATAACTTAGATATTCAAGATTGAAAAGTGATGCGTTAGAAAAGTCCCTAAGTGTACATACATGTCAACTTAGTGCCGAGGGATTAGTTCATATTCTAGTAAGGTATATTTTTAATTAAGCATATCACTAATTATATAACTACTAAGTTCAGGTATTTCGTAACTTATTTTCTTTCTTTCAGAACCTCAACTTTTAAATCTCGGTCGTGGAAGACATGACCCCGATGGTTTACTATCCTGCGACGAATTTCGACTCATCAACAAATATTTGATTCCAGCTTCTTCTTCACAATTGTCTATTTGTATTATATCAGGTCTTTATTGAATTTAAATAAATGTGAGACATGAACATTTTGTGATCATTTTGCAGAATAAAAAAAAAATATTCAAAAGCGATCAAGTCACAAAGCAGTTCCGATTATGTTGTATTCAAAATAAAATACTTAAGCTGCAATTTCTCAGGTGAGCGTTCGAGGATCCACAGAGTACTCTTGTTAAAGACAAATGCGTAGAAAAGAGCTACCATATCGGAATTATAATTATTTTTCCGTCGTTTGCCATGTTCGTCATACATACCTTTTTCGTTATTAGTTTAAATCTATTTATTTAAGCTCGATTGCATCGAAAGCCTCAGGCTTATTGGAAACGCTATTGAGTCCGTTTCCCGCGGCTGCATGTCAAATGTGCATCAATCCACCGTTTAAACACATTTTAAATCGAAAACTGCCTATCGAGATGACGTCTACACTTGATTTTATTTAACATTCCATCGCCATAGAAAGTTACAATTATGTTGCTATGTTTGCAACAAGTACTAAAATTGTATTGTAATTGAACTGTGTTCTTTTTTACGACTTTTATATTTGAATTTTGATTTCATTATGTGAAATTTTATTTAAAATTAAATTTATCACTGGGCGTGTTGTCAGGTTTGGATTTGACTTAACTCGGTTGTCATTCCCCGTTGCTCCGCATTGTCCGTCGATCCCAGTTTTATTCATGCATTATATTTGAATGTCACAGGCGCGTAGGCAATCTGGATCAGCAGACGATTTATTGCATTAAATCAATATCTAATAACGGAGGATTCACGATTGGCGCGAAGGAAGCTTACGAACTTTGTTGCCGTGGGTTGGAGCGATTGCGGAAGGGAATTTCCTCCTGATTGTTCAACTGTCGATGTAAAAAACAGCTTTTCCTAAATGTTTCTAAAAAAGAGGTCACATAGTTTTAAAGTGAATTCCATTATTTCAAGGTCAGATATTTTTTTTAAATGAAAGTAAAGGCACTACATTTATACAAGTTCTAATGATCGTTTAGGAAATTTACAATCTCGATGTTGGCCAGGTGCATCCATTTTGTGATCTTGAACTTTAATCTTTTTACTTTCACCACGGACTCTAGATACACTCCGTGCTTTTACTATAACACACGTGACAAACAAGATGGCGACGTCCATGCCGCGCCAGGTATTTTACGCCGTTTTATACACTTTATTACTTGTACTACTAGAAACTGTAAAGTTTATGTGTAAACAAATTTTGTTCTGTTCTGTTCTGTATTAATTGTTTAAAATACCGCTTACTTCCCAGCCATGTCAGAAAGAAGATGATTAACATTTATTTCGTATTAAAATTCGCTTTATATCTCGACTTTACTCGCTGATAATTTTCTAAGTGGAGCTGTAATAAGGTCATCCCGTTTGTCACGTGATTAGCCCTCTGAAAATAGAATTTATCATAAAGACTTTTTAGCAAGACCGTTTAAGAAGAAACATTAAGTTGTCACGCCTTGTTTAAGACAAAATTATACTGATGTACATTGAACAAACTTTACATGTAAATTGTTTTTGACAAATGATCGATATTCATTAGTTTCAACCCATAATTTTAGTTATTATATCGTGTTTTGGTTAGAATTAAAGCGGTTATCCGCCGATTCTCAAATACGAAATGACACTTGATGTACTGGTTTTTATGTCGATAAATAAATAATTTTTATTTTGAAAACAATAATGTTTAGTGAGTATGTCATGTTTTTTTGTTTGATACTGTTCAAATAATGCTGTTAATATTAAAGAGTAAAACTTCCATGCAAAAATTCAAATACAAATCAGCAAACATACAACAAAGTGAAGCCAACATTAAAATAAAATGTATTTTATGCTAGAAATAATTGTCCCGCCAATTAACCAATAAAGCCATATGGAACCAGCCTTCACTAATTCCTAATGTGTCTGTCCCAATTGAGATGTCAGAGTATATTGATTTGCTAAGACCACATTTGTTTCTGTTTTCTTCGGCCAACCCTTTTCATCCGATTGTCACCAAACCGCATGAATCGTTTTGACATAATATATTGTCCAAATAAATTCGGCAATGCTGGATTGCTGGCCTTCTGATTTTACAAATTCCAAAAAAACTCGCTTGGCCTGATGGGACTTAAATTAGTTTAACCCTATTTTTTTAACTCGATGGCAACAGAAGTTGCAGTTTTATTGAAACGCTGTGGAATCGATTTCCAGGGTGGAACCAGTGAAACCTTGGTGTCTTTTTGTGAAATCTATAGAACTCTCTCACGAACCCATGACCTCACGGTCGTTAGGCAGACACCATTTCCACTACGCCACGGCGACATAATGACCAGCTATGCTCGTATCTCTCAATAAAGAATTTGGTTGACCATGAATTGGGTTATACCTGTAATTAATAATAGAACAACCTTGAATATATGCTAATCAGTATGAACCTCGCTCTGATAAAACGGAGTTTAATGCGACTGCGTAAAGGGTCGTCCCAGATAAGCATGCGCAGTCCGCACAGAATAATCATGTACGAAACATTCCGCTTTATGGATTTTGTTTGTTTAAAGGAAGTCTCTTCTAAACAAAATAGACGTTAGGCGGAAAGTATCGTCCCTTATTAGCCTGTGCGGACTTTAATCTGGGATGACACTTTACGCACACGCATGTAACTCCGTTTTTCCAGAGCGATGCTCAATTATATTTTACTTCAAAAACTTTGACCATACAACGTTAGTCAAGCGGAAAGCATCTCTAACATCTGTGTTTGCAGTTTGCAGCTGACGAATTGAAGAAACGTATTATTTGTTTTACATAAAATATATAAATAGTTTAACTCCAGGAACATTATCAGGAAATAAATGTACTGGTCATCGCTTATCGATTAAACAGTGCAACTTTTTTGTAATATAGATTCTCGTATGGACATGAGACTGTGAGATAAGAGGCACTGAAACCAAAACACCAAAACACCAATACATGTAGTTTCATTTCATACTTCTCCTAAAAAAATCGAACATATTTGTTTCAAAACATAACGGAGTGTTACATGGTGAACATAGAACATATATACACTTGTTATTTATATCTTTGTTAAATAATTTTCCATCAGTGTAATTCAATTGAAGACACATTCCACTCAATTATTAACATTTTTGTTTCGAGCTTGCTTTCATAACGATAGAAATTTAAGGTTGCGTTTTGATAACGAGTTTAATCATGTTTATTCGCTAGAGAATAAACTCTCTTATTCAACGCAAACGCTATTTTCATAAGGGATCGCCGAAACCCAAACCCCACTGTTATAACCCATCCTACCAAGTCTACTGTAACACATAGACTCGTCCTCTAAGTACAAAACAACTTCCCGTAAAAATTGTCGGTCTTTTACCTGCTCGTCACATCTCAGGGTATGTCGCTCTATGGTTTACACAAATTTACATTTACCACCCACCCTCCCACTTAATTTTCATTGTAACACGATGCTTTCCAGATTTTTGTTATATTCCAGTGTTGTCGAGAATTACGAGCTCCATTTAGAAACCCACATCGTCATGGCTGGGACTTAACAGCGTACGGAACACTGTCAGTCTGTCAAATGGTCTACTTAGTTCGGCCCCCGACGACAGGTTCCTGCGTAAATGACTGTACAAGTATTGGAGAATTGTCTGTTCTGTGCGTTACGGAGTACAGCACAGAACGTATGTCTAAACATAACGCACCGCACAAAACAGGTACATGTGCGGTTCGTTCATGCGTATGGTTGTCACGTGAGTGATGGTCACTAAGGCGGACATAGGCTGGAATGTGCACGGGGTTTTCATTGTTTGGTCAGTTCTACGCTAGACTTTGATCAGTAAACTTTTACTTTTTGAAATTCGAACCGCATTAATAAATTGGTCAAAATGACCAGTTATGTTTGAGTTCCACAATGTCCACAGTTACATGTTAATATTGGTTGTTTTCGGGTACAGTTTTCCAGAGTTATTTTACACTAGTTGAAGTTTTTTCTCTGGCTTTTACTCTGGCCTTGAAAACACCATTTAGAGATAAAGAATAGAAGTGATTTACACAAATAAAAGTTGTACTGTCATGTTATTCTACTATAATACTTGATTGTTGTATATTATAATATGTAATATTCTTGTATGTATGTTGTCAATATACTGATCGCTAGTCTTGAACAATGCAAAACGATTTGTGTTTTGAGCGTAGTTGTGTGGAGACTAAATTATTGTGTTCATCGGCATAGTTTCAACGAACACACTTCCCGCTTGTCACGGGGGAAAAACATTATACACTTAAATTTCCCGCCGTTCTCGGGGGTACCTGTATTATACAAATGATCCCAGCTTGACATTATTATGCCAAACCTTTAAGATAATAATTTGCAGTTAAACTGTTTGGCGTTTGTCGTTGAAAAACAGTGTATTTCTTATCTTTCGATGTGCTCTTTTTGTGACTGTACAATACCACTACTAGATACAAATTTCACTTGATGCCTGTCACAAATAACAAACTTAACAAAAATAATACCAAGCTACAAGAACAACTGACCAAACGCAGCTGTTACTTTCTATTGAATTATGTTATATCTCAATGTGAACATGTATACATAGACATCAGTTATATAATATATATATATATAATGGGCCGCGCTCTGCGAAAAAGGGGGTTTAATGCATGGACGTTAAGTGTCATAACAGTCTGCACAGGAGAACAGGGACGACATTTTCCGCTTTTATTGTATTTTTTGTTGTAAGGAAGACTCTTCTTGACGAAAATCCAGTTTAGGCGGAAAGTGTCAGCCCTGATTAGCCTGCACAGTTTATAATGTCCTTAGTTTGCAGTATTTGAAGACCGGGATTGGCTCCCGGCACTTCCATGCAATTAACGTACTAGACGCACGAAAGTTGTGACTAATTTTAAATTTCCAGCCACTATTGTTTTGTAGAAAAATGCATTCAGGTTTGTTGTTGTCTTGTGTTTGGGTGGAAGTCGGAGAACCCAAAGGAAACCCAACTTGTCCGGTAGAATGATCATCAACCAAACTCGCATGCGCTGGGAGCAGGGATTGAGCCAGGGTTGCCTATGTGAGAAACGCGTATACCTACCACTGTGTGAACCGGACAGAAGTTTGGATGTGTACTTAATATATATCGGACGCGCGAAACCAGATAACCTGTATTGTTTTCGTGATCATTAAAATATTCTTTCATATATATGTGTAATATTAATTCGCCTGATCAATGTCTATCAGAGTAGAGGTATTTTATCATCGTATGCATCGCGTACGGCAATTTTCCTTTTAAAACCCTGCAAAACGGCGTTTTTTTCTAGTAATGGATGCGGGATTGTTTACAGTAAACCAGGAAATTCACGATCGCCGTGCGTCTGACGTACGGTGCACGCATATCAGACGCATCATTCGCAGATCCAAGTGTTTTTTAATGTAAATTAAATAAGTGCGTCAAATGTGAAGTGAGAGCGGGTCAGGCACCCGGCAACCGGACGTACTTAAAAAAGTTTTATCGAATGCATGCTTTTGTCTCACGGTCTAGCGCGCGTCGAGTCTGCGCGGTCTGATAAGTGGGTTGTGACAACACAGATCACGACCGGTAGACCAATATCACGTTCGTTTCAATATTTGTGTACGCTCAGAACCGAATTGTATTAATGTCACAGAATAAAATTACTATGTTCATTGATGTTCTAATAGAACATGCATTTCGATCTTTATACCGGCATGTTTTTGTATGATAAGTGAAAATAGTTGAGACCTTTTTACTGACATTCACAGTTTCCTAGATGTGTTGTTTATTAATGTATTGAATTAAAAAGCTCAATATTGTGAACGTTACGTTGTTTTGTGTTAATGCGGCCATATACTAGTACTCAGTTGAGCGTATTTGGTCATCCCTTTTTCTTGTATATAAACATCCGTGACTTTTTCAGACACGAACTATCAGTATGCGATGTATATATTTGTTCAATCAAACTTTAGTAGGCATCGAACGTTTTGTGCTGACTGATTTTATGATATAATCAATATGAGCATCGCTCTATGAAAAGGGTGTTTAATGCATGTTCGTAAAATATCGTCCCAGATTAGCCTGTGGAAAATACGAAAACTAGAATATAAACGGAAAGTATCGTCTCTGATTAGCATGTGCGGATTGCACAGGCTATTCTGGGATGACACTTTACACACATGCGTTAAATCCCCGTTTCACAGAGCGAGCCTCATAAACATTGCATTCGCTTAAAAGCATGTGGTCAGGTCATAGGACTACAGTTAATGCCGACTTAACATTACACAAATGTGTGCAGTAAATCATTTGTGTAATCATACATCGCTTCGGTTGTGAAATAAGCTGATAATTGCTGTATTTAATACTGTAAGTGGTTCCCCAATTATGTTCCACTTCTTTATCATTTGACCTGTGTTGAGGCATGTTGCACGGTGCACACTCTGAGATGTATTCAGATATTATGGAAAGGTGCGAAACTTGATCCTATTGACCATTGGTTTTTGGGACATTGAACTGGACGGATGTGTAGTTTACCTGATATTAAGGTAAATATGAAGTTTTATTACATATGCTTTATTGGTGTGTGCTTTGTAATTGAGATATTGATTGTAAGATATGTAAGCGGGATAAGTTGTGTAGATTTTTTTTTAGGAAATGGAAAATAATTCATAATTATGATTCTAACACTAACTAAAACACAATAATTGTTGGTGACTAAAATGCCGCTAGAAGTATTGAAACAAAATTATACTTTATATGCTAAGTATACTAAGTATAATTATACTTTAGTTTGTTTCCCCGTGAAAGCCATTAAAGAATTCATCTGTGTGCAAAAATGTGTATGTGTACTTTTGCGCACTTCCAAAAATGGCATGTATTATCGGTAATGGAAGGGTTTCGCGTTGCAACCAATTTAGAAAAGTGACAGATCTCTGTCATTTTGAACTCTTAGACTGCAATCAATAGATTTGGAAAAAAAGAAATGGCGACATGTTCTTTGTGTGTATCCAAAATACGTCTTGGGTAGCATCTCAAACATATTTTTTTTCAACAGCTGTCCGTGCATTTGGATACAGACAGGAACTCTAGATCGGCCCGGATACACCATGGCCAACCGAAGGAGGTCACATGAAATGTCATCCCTGCCACTGCTGTAAATCCAGAGATAAGTGATATATTTTATTTATTATGCACGAAAGGTCAAAGGTTACGTTAGACAGCTTTGCTTAAAGAGATAATTGTGATGTGCGATTGTCGTTGACTTCCCTTGGTAAGTAGTACTGCTGTTGGTATGCAGAAAGACAACACTGTCCATTCGACTTGATTTCTAGAGCTAGGACGTTTTAATGTTGTTGACGCTCTGTCTGTTTGTCTGTCTGCTCAAACTCTGGCAAGGCTCCCCAGTTTTATTGCGAGGGACACTCACACCTACCCGCTAGCGTAAACACTGGTGCCGCGGGTCGACGGTGCTGGTACAGCGAGTCCGAGTTGCCCGAGTCAGCGTAAGCAGTGTTAAAACGCCTTAGCTCTAAAAATCAAGTCTACTCGATAGCGTTTTCGTTCTGTTTTCCAACAGCGATAAGGTTTACTAAAGGCAGTAACTAAGGTCTTACATCATCTTATCCTTTTTTTCAGTGCAGCTGTTTAACTTAAACTCTGACATTTTCTTGCAAATGGAC
>VMBQ01000339.1:65387-222129 GCA_007657795.1 Dreissena rostriformis | reverse complement strand
GGATTCACTTCAAATTGATACTGAACTTCTCTTATGACATTAGGGTCAATCTCAACTATGCATGGCCCCATTACCAACCCTGGGGCGCCCCGCCCACATAGACCACACCCACCCAAAATTGCCTTTACTATAATTTCTTCATTTCTACACCGATTCACTTCAAATTGATACTGAACTTCTCTTATGACAATACGGTCAATCTCAACTATGCATGGCTTCATTACCAACCCTGGGGCGCCCTGCCCACATAGGTCACACCCACCCAAAATTGCCTTTACTATAACTTCTTCATTTCTACACCAATTCACTTCTAATTGATACTGAACTTCTCTATGACAATACGGTCAATCTCGACTATGCATGGCCCCATTACCAACCCTGGGGCACATCTAGGTCAAACATTTGGTGTGGGGATACGCGTCGGCCTCTGCCGCGCCATTTCTAGTTTTAAATGGGTTTGTAAAGCTGACGTGTTACATAATCAAATCTACGCTGAGTGTTAAATTTACTTATCGGAGAGTGCGGTATTAAATGAAGCCAAACTGGACATCGTCGACCATCGTGTTTAGATACGTCGAATGTAATACAGAGCAATATCAGCAATCGCGTCAATCTCAATACGTAAGCATAGTACTTATTGACTTCATTTTCCATCCGTTTTTTCATCGTACTTGCGTTTTATTTGTAGATGTCTGGGCACGGTTATTTCTTTGGACGTTTGCTTCCAATGCAGCACGGTTTACCGTTCTGACATTTTATATCGTGACTTCGTTAAACGTCCTCTTTGTGGCGGCAATATGAAAGTATACAACGGCTGTGGTAATGTAATTGTGCTGTATAATAATAAAGTTAACAAATGATGAACACGAATTAAAGTTATCACCTTCCACGGACTAGACAGGTGTACAGTTTGCACTAGGTGTACGATATAATTTTTGCAGCATTGAGCATTCAGGGAGGCGAACATTCTATGGGTACAGTTATGATTATAATTTCATTCATTGCAATTAACTACATGTTTATATATAAAAAATGAAAATTAAGGCTAATTGAACCAAATTATTATTATACGTTATAAATCAAAAATTAAAAAGCAAAATAGTTAGCATATAACTGTCTGTGGAGTGTAATTATTTTCACTTATTCGTGTATGTATGGGTAAGGCAATTCGATTGAACAATTTATTGAATCCCAAACCATGTTGTGGTATCATATTCTTTCTACATCTATGCCATGAAAAAAAATGAAATTCGGTTCAAGCTGTATTTCAGACAGGTTTGTGTGAATTACGTTGTGTAAGCACTTTTATCCTAAAAAGGCAATACTTGTTATTGTAAATTAATTAGAAAGTTTACAATTTAACTATACTTGATTAAGTATTTGTTATTTTAAGGGTACCCATTCAAGGAATAGTTGAGCAAGCTTTTGTAAAAATGCATGATGAATGATGATGCTACCCTCCGAACAAACTGACTCATGCCCATCGTTGACCTATCCCATATTAAATCTCTCATTGGCATGACATTGGTTATACCCAATACAACATGTCGAAAATGTTTGTCAAATCACATTGCCTGATGATCTGTTTATGTTTCGTAAATCTGCATTTTGCTGAGCTGGGAAGTTTTACCTCTGATTGTTACCTTGACCTATGAGCAAGGTAACGAGCCTTACACAATCGGTTTTGATTGAAGAAACATGATTAACGATGGAGCTAAGTCTGTCTGCACAAGTTGTCTATACGTGAGTTTTCTCAAGGTTTTCTACGCAATCCCATGATTGGATTTATTTGTGTCATTGGTGAAGCGAACCCGAAATTAAAATCTAAAAAAGACAACACTGCCGATTAACGACATCCATTTAGCTTCAATTATGCGTTCAAACTTTCGCAATCATTAAACGTAAACTGAGTTATTTAGTATGGTGTAATACCAGACAAATGTTGAAGACAAAAAATTCAAGTCCTTTTTTTCGGCTAAGTATATTTAAAGTGCATCAATTTGTACAAATATATTACACGACGACAACACACTTGGTACGTATCGAGGCAATACAAATATAAACCACTTGTGGTCCTAAAATTTAAGAAACGTAAACAAAATTAATTAAGAATCGCTACCGTTTTTCTAAAGAATGTGCCATACACAACAGGAATATTACCTCTAGTACCAAGCTTTTTTTCAAATTAATTTTATATGTGGTTATGGCAATGTACGTAATGGCCGAAGTATATATACATGCGTAAATACAGCTGCAATTGATGAGATTATTCGAACATTATACACTCCTCGTCTGTTTTGACTGGGAAGAAAATAAACACCTTAAAATCAATGTGAAAAAGTTAAATATCAAACTAAAAGCTTTCAACTTATTAACAATTACCTGGAAAAAGGCTGTCATGAGACAAGCTTAATTAATGATGTATGTGACCCGGTCGGTTCTACTTTCTGAACGAAGACTGCATTAATGGCCATGTCAATAGACGTTAAATGACGTTATTAATGACTATTTATACACGGTATACTATTTCATTACAATATTTCTTGTATAACAAATCCATTTTATTATCTTTACATTCGAGAAGAATGAAAAATACACTATTTGTATGTTCGAGAGAACATGTCTTAAATAATAACACGTTTTGTCATTTATTTGTATTCCTCGGATGTACTAGTATGTTTTTATCATTGTATAGTCCAATTTTATATACGCCATGTATCACGTGTCTTTAATAAAAGCCTATCGGATCGAAACGAGAGTCTCTTTAGATGATATATTAAAGTTTTAATATGCATATCTATTCATAATGGTCTGGTATCATTTGACAACTGGGAGCAATTGTTGAACCAGGAAGTTTAAAACGACAACTTTTTTTGTGTGTGCCCTTTTCATAACAAAAACTTTAACTTGTGTCGACCTAATTTAAAACTGTTGCTGCTAGAGAGGTGGAAACTTTACAAGCATACCCATAATTTGGTAAGGATAGATATTTACATAACCGGAGTTATGGCCCCTTTTATTACCTTTTTAACGTATGTAGCGCTTATCTAAAAAACATACGGCTGCTAGAGGGCTTTAACCTAATAAAATATATTAACAAACATATCAGACATGTTTGGAGTCTACAGACTATAGCAAAGTGTGAGAGCATCCAAGTCCTATGGACACATTTCTAGCTTATTCTTAAGTCATAAACGGGTTGTGTGTACATGCAAAACTCTCCGGCAATTTTAACCACGTGACTCACTCCATGATAGTTTTAGTAAGAATTAAAATCTGTGTTTACATCAGCGGTCAGTTGAGGTGTAATATGTTTGTCATTTAAAAGAAAAAATATACTCTCTAATTGCCAAATAAGACATTTTTACGATCAGATTGTTTTACTTTAAAATAGCATGACTTGAATATTTCTGTATAAATCCAATTCATGATTTCTTACAGGCGAGTTTGTTTTGCTATATCTTTAAACAAATATATATGTGAGTGTATTTCTTATTTTTTATTGCGCGTTAACGTAGTATTCATTCACACAACGGTTGATTATAAGATCTCCCTCTTCCATTGAGCCTTGTTGTTGTAGCATAACATAAGTATCGATTGTCACCCCGTCACAAAAATAGCTTGTACTTATTCGATTGTGTCCAACCCCTGTAATGTATTACGTTAGATAGTATGTAAACTACTTACTACTGTATGTTCACTTCTGTTTCACATCTCTTTTCGAATTGTATAACATAACATTGTTGGGATTGACGATGAACTATGTGCAAGTCTTAATACATTTCTGTTCTGTTCTGCTCTGTCCTATAACACGCTTGACGGTCATGGAAATACAACAAATGCAATGTTGTAATAGTGTCGAACAGGTACAGTGTACAAGTGAAGAGGTCGCCTTTATACAATTCAACCTCAATTTACCGATTCCAGACGTTTTACAAAATAACGGCTGTACATTTACCAATACACCGACTCACTTTTTTACATCAAAAGAAAGATTTAATAAGTCCTTGTGCGACAAAAGCATTTTCTCGGGCTATATTTGGCATTTTACCGCTAGACTAGAGCAAACCATAAACAACTTTCCAACTCCGCATTACCTTACACTGTAATAGAATCCTCAATGGTCCAAAGGAAATACTTGATTGCTTTTGAATGCACGTTTCTTTGACATTAAAACTACAAAGATTTCTTTTGCGAGATCAGTTGATAATTTACACATTATTTCAATGTTAATAACTTACCACTTCGATTCAAGTCATTGCATGTACTTTGTAAATGATTGTTTAATATATTATTATATTTGTATTGTAAACGAAAGACATGTACCTTTGAATCATGTTAAAAAACTGCGTGATACCGATGCCAAATGTCAATGAGCATCTGCGAAACAAAATACGATAGTGCATCAACATGAAAAAGTAGCTTATTTATTGTTTGCAAATGCATATACTATGTAAGTTGATTTGAATTTTATTCAACAGTCGGTTTGATGTATGTACATGTTTATCAAGACAATGCCTAGTAAATATAACAAACGTATGCTCAGAGTTATTGGTATAGATTTTGGGTACAACTTTATCATTTTGGTGAGATTTGTTCCTAATGCTGTATGCTCAAATCTCTATACATTCGAAAGTTCATCATGCAGTGATCGTCATCTTGACGTTAAACGAAGTTGTTGTGTTGAGTGATTTAGTATGTGCATTATGAATACAGTTATCGTTTGGTGTCAAAGTTCTTGTATTGATAGTGTTAATCAACTCCCAAATGGGTGCATTACCATTTTGAACTTGATGATAATCCCCCTTCCTACAAAATCTATCTCTAAGACAGTTTCCTTGCTTTTTCTTACCATAAAACAATGTGGCAATTCCTATAAATCATGTTCTGTACTCACAGACAAGACGTTAACATCCAATATCGCAGTCCGCTGGTTTGTGTCGATACCAATTCCTTCAACACCGCCTCGTTTGATGGATGGGGCTTGGTTGTCAATGGAAACGTCTAGTATACATCTAAATCTAAATATGTTCGTTGACCGAAGATATAGCAGACTTGTTGGCCAGAATTGCTAGCTCTCTGGTCAGCGGAACAAGGCGATACGTCATAAAACATCAATATTTATTTATTGAACGTATATCGGAATTCATATAAGTTTGTATCAACGTTAATACTTTTAGCCATAGTTAATGCAGTTTTGAAAATGACTTGTGGATATTTTACAATGACCGCTTTCGATTCATTATTTCATCAGTCAGAAATATGACATGGTTGCGTAATCCATAATAAATTGGTTGCGCAATTAACTGTTTTTGGACAGCAAACCAAATGTTGCTGCCACACATGTGTGTCTAATGGTTAATTAAATACAAATATTACTATGGTCGCAGTGTGGCCACTCGAGTGCAAACCTTATCTTCGGTTTCACTGTTGAATAGTGTAACCGTGCGCTTAATCATTGCTTAGGCTGACTGGTGGCATATAAAGATACGGAATTGTATGGTAGGCCAAAACTCCGAGTTGAATACCCTATGGAGACGCCTGGAAATACAAGGCTTTTATGAAAACAATGGAAGCAAAACGGTGATAAGATTTTTATTTCATGTAGGCTTCGTAGTGAAATGTGGTATTTGCATTGCTCTAATTAAGGTCCACACCACGGAATAATTAAATTGCCACTAATAGCACGGTGTGTTATCTTTTATTAATAATTAAACTTTACTTGCAAGAAAAATTAGGTTAATGTTCATCTTCAACCATTAATTATGCCAGGGGTTAAATTGTTGTAACAAACAGATGACCTCCTTTGAAAGATAGGCGCCAGGTGGTGGCCACATTCGTAATATGCATTTGTCTTTAAGTAATTGTTGATTCACCTTTGTATCGAAACGTGTTCAGTATTGAAGGAGATTGCCGTATTAGGTTGACTAACTATTGGAATTGAGGTAAAAGCAAGATAGAATGGTTTTGTACTATGATTAAGCGTGCGCTGTATAAACATTTAGTTTGATTAGTTCTACACCCACTTTATGTTGTACGATAGGAGCTCGCAAACACAAGATGCAACGGATATTACAAACCAAAGACATCTCTCAAACATATTGTATACATGTGTCTACACGTTTGTATCTGAAATTGAACATTTAACATTTAATTCACCGTTAAAACTAGTTTCGTTCGTCGTCAGATTGAGTCGGTCTAGATTTATATTTTCATCCTAATGTGAACAACTGATATTAACTGTATATTTATAATTGTTTCAAAATCCAAATGATGTTGATAATAGCTACAAATAATACTTAAATACTTAAGCATTTATAATAAATTTATCTGCCTAAGCATGGATCAGTGACGCAAAATTTGCTTCCGTACTACCATTCGTGTACATCGCGTTCTATTTGACATCCTAGCACCGTTTTCTACCATTCATGTCATGGATGACGCAAGTGTGAAATTATCTTTCAAACAGCCTTCAAAAGTTCACAAATAAAGCGTCTACTGAATTTAAATGCAATAAAATGTAAATTCTCAATGCAAAGAAAGCTCATCTTGAGCACTTTGTGCTCATGTGAGCTTAAACATGAAAGGCATTTTTTTTTCAGATAATATAAGACCGAATATCGAACTAAATTCAAAGGCGCCCAGCATTCATGAATTTATATAATGGCAAATCCCGTCTTATTCACAAAAAATGCTGTATTGTATTTATTGCGGACGCTTATGTTTTTTCCAGACAGAAGCTTCCGACCACACCTTTCAGAATGAAATTGTGTACATGTTCCTACTAGCATTAGTCAAGGGAATTATCGCTTTGATAGAAAAAACATACATTTTTGCACATGTGTTAGTATAGAACTTGTGTCTCAAATCGTTTTTTACAATTACATGTCATATAATAACGAGAATATGTTTTCATTTATTAGGTAATTCTTAGAAACCATTGTGGTTTAAAGACCATTTACATTTTGATAATTACGACAAAGTGTCAAAATGGTCTATAACAATTAAATGTCATATAATTACGAAAACATGTTTTCATTAATTAGGTCATTCTTAGCAACGACAGGAAACTAGACCATTTTTATTGATATAATTACTAAGATGACAAACAAAACTTCAAGCAAATCAATGTTGATAATAAACATTTTGACTTTTTTAAATGTAACTGAGTTGCAATTTACCTCATGATTTAAATTTCTTAAGGATGTGTACATATGTTTTCAGAGCTATTATTGACGGATTCGACTTCTTTAAAAAACAATTTCAAAATTGATTACTTCAAAACGTGTTTGTCAGACCTGTATATGATTCGGGTATGCCCATGGAATTGTTTACCAAATGCTTCATTATTGTTTGCGCTGTTAGCCACGAAAACTAGCTAAGTTTCACGTATTTTCTTTTATGTTCGATTCATAGAGCGAATGAAGTTCGCGTGTCATACCTTTCATAACTATACATTTGTAGTACGAGTATTTATGAAGCCACTTAAGTAACCTTCTTCTAGCTTGTCTGCGCAAAATGTTTTATTGCAGTATTCATCACTTAATTAACATAGTTGAGCACCATGGCATTTAATTGCTCCCCGTTTTGTCCCACTTCTTACATGATCGGACTATGAACACATTTGAACACACAACGCATTAGGCGTATAGGACAACAAACGAATAACCTTCTGTCAACCTTTCAGTGAACCAAATCAGAGCCTCTCATTTATATTTAAAGTTGTATGTTCATGTTGGATATGCACTTTATACAATTGACAAACCCATTAAAGGTATCAGATAACATCATTTCTTGTATCCAGGAAATTGAGTACAAAATAAATGAAAATTTCCATTTCTAATATATAGCGCCCACGCCATATTTGACAATTAAAGCTGGTATATACGATATGTGTGTCACTGTTCATTAACTAACGTTATTATGGTAGACACCCATCTTAAATTCTCCATGTTTATTCAATCAGTTTACCGGGTTTATCCATTCAGTATAAAAGCTACGCATTTGTGTTAAACCAGTACACGATTATATATGCACCTTGTTATTAAGTCCTGTTAAAGATGAGCGCAAATAACAAAATACATAATGCTGAAAGAGATAGTATATTATTCATTGCGACAGTACAATTGGCTGTAAACAACCTTAATGGATTGTTTTAAAACTGCCAGGTATGCGTGTTAAACTGCTTTTGTCCGTGGTAATTGACAAAAAAATGGCATGCAAATAAATATCCATTTGAATATATTCACAAGTACGTCTTAAGGTCACGTGTGCACTTTTCGAGTGATTTGCAACAGCTATTCCGTTGTAAGAGTATGTTGATTTGTGGCTGATAAACAAATGTAATTCACAAACAATACTTTTTTTATTTTGATTTTATATGAGTCCATGTGAATTGTAAGAGATTTTCTGAACATGTGAATACTTACCGTTACATCAAGGTAATGTGGTTAAGACAAAAGAGATTGCAATAAGAATAATAGAAGAAGAGTAGTCTAATGATAGGAACGACGCCTTTTGCATGCATCTTTCACCGTCGCCATAACATCATCTCTCTGTAAGACATTTTTATTTCTGTGGATAACCGAACACAAAATGCGGGAATGCCTATAAACCATGTCCTGTACTTACAGAAACGACGTTACGACCAATATCGCAGTGCGCTGGTTCGTGTCGATACCAATTCCTTCTACACTGCCTCGTTTGATGGGTGGGACTCGGTTGTCAATAGAAACGTCTGGCTGGTATACATCTAAATTTACATATCTTCGCTGACCGCAGATATAGCAGACTTGTTGGCCAGAATGTATAGTTCTCTGCTTATCGGAACAAGATGATACGTCATAATAAATCAATACATATGTCTTGCACGTATATCGGAATTCATACACGTTGGTATAAACGTTATTGGTTCATGTCCTGGTTTATTCAATTTTGAAAATGACTTGCAGATACTTCTCAACGAAGATTTTGGCTGTATATTTCATCAGTCAGATATAGGGCATGTTTTCTAAATCAAGAATTAATTGGTTCCGTAATCACCTGCATTTGAACAGACAACGAACTAGTGAGGCCATATATTTGTGTCTTAAGGTTTATTATTACACATATTACAATGGTCGCAGAGTGGCCACTCTAGGGCGAACCTTATCTTTAGTTACACTGTTGATAATTGAAAAAAGTGCGCTAAAGTATTGCTTAGGCTGACTGGTGGCATTTAAAGATAAGGAATGTTATGGAAGGAAAATACTCTGACATGAATACCCCAGTAAGACATTTATGAAAATAATGGAAGCAAAACGTTGATAAGATTTGTATTTCATTTAGGCTTTCTAATGTAATTTGCATCGCTCCGATTACGGCCCAGACTACATAATTATTAAAGTGCCATTAACTAGCATGGTTGGTTCTTTTTTATCAAAAATTGCAATTCAATTGTAATCAAAAGTAGTTAAATGTTCATTTGCAATCATTAATTATTCAAAGGTTTCAGTCCTTTTTACAACCAGATGCCTTCTTTAAAGGAGAGACGTAGAAAGAACATGGTCGAGTCACTTTGTATCTAAACGATTTAATTATTGAAGCATACCGCAGCGTGCTTTTTTTAAGATAAGCGTAGGCTTAACGGTGTGTTACCATGTTAAGCGGCGTAATGTCAATTAGTTTTTTTTTATTTTGACGCACATTATATTATGCATGATAGGACTTCGCAAATTCTTGGTGCAACGGACATAAAAAAACAAAGAAAACATTTTACCTATTTTATATGTATATATGTACGTTATGATAATTTAGATTTAGTTATGATTAAAAATGAGCGATTTTAATAAACAAACCTGGTTGCATCAGCAAAAGAGAAAAATATTATTATTTATGACAAATGACCAATTGGCCAACAATTTAGAACAACAAAAATAGACACAACACAAACAAATAAAAACACAGCAGTAACCGCCTTGGAATAGTCAGTTCACAGTCTTAGGGGAATAAACCAGTTGTATCGAGGTCGAAACTCACACTTGAACCATATACATACACCTTTTTAACGTGAGTAGAACATGACATAACAATTTAACTACTATTCACTCTTCGGGCCGTTGGAATGCGTTAATAGGCGCAACGCTTGTCAAGTGCAGTACATGCAATTGAAGTTAAATTTAATTCACCATTTAAAGACTAATGGCATTTGTCGAAATACATCAATGAAATAGTAGGTTCGTCGTCAGATTTAGACAGTTTCATGTATGTAATCCCATTACGATCCGAAAAGTGATATTAAATGAACAGTCGAAATTGGTTAATGATCCAAATGATGCTTATAACCATTACAAGTAATACTTTAATACTTTATCATAGACAATATATATATCTGCATACGCATGGATTAGAGAGAACTAGTAAGCGCCCAAGTTAAAATTGCTTCCAATTTATCATCCGTATACATGAGACGTCCTTGGTTCGTTTTTACAATTTCATGTCATGGATACCTCTAGTATGTAAACATATTTCAAACAATCGGCCTTCAACAGTTTATAAATAAAGCGTCTAATAAATGTGAATGTAATTGAATGTAAAATCTCAACGTAAAGAAAGCCCACCATTAGCATGTTGTACTCATGTAAGACAAAATAATCCAAAAAAAAATCAGATAATATAAGATAGAATATCTAACTCAATATTCAAAGTGGCCCAACCTTCGTGAATTTACAGCATGGCAAATCCCGTCTTATTCACAACAAATTGCTGTTTTTATAATAATTGCGTACGCTTATGCTGTTCAGACAGAAGCTTTCGACCATTCCTTTCAGAAGGAAAAGTGCAAGGCTTAAGATCATCCTACATCTATTTATATTTATAGAGAATTCCTACTTTTCCGTGCAATAAACTCACGAATGCTTATTTCATTAGAATGAAATCATCATATTTAACTAAATGAAGACTGGCAGATTATAAGGAAAACAGGTGTTACGTGTATTGTGTATTTTTAGAAATATATTGTGAATGGGCCATTAAACATTTGTGGAACTAGTATGCATACATTCTAAGTAACTGCTTAGTCAAAAGGTCATAACGACTATTATCCATTGTAAATCGGTGAACGTTCAAATGGGACCAAGCCATCGACAAAATAATTTCCGAGCATTGTAAGGGATTCTGCTTTCTGGTAATGTTCAGTGTGTAATTTCAAAGAAATTTTTAATGCACTTCCCTTATCGCAACGACGTAATGGTTGTTAATATTATTTTAAAAACATGTGTACTGTTTTATGCTAAAATTGTTTAAGCTATAAAAAACATTACATATTCGTTCGCAATCAAGTTTTATGACATATGAAAAAAATGCAAAATCTGTGAAAATTCTCCTTCAAAACTTAAATGGGAACGAGCTTTTGATTTAGTCATCGTAGCTCAACATCTTGTTTCATAGATCCTATCTTTTATAGAAAATACATACCTTTTTTGCACATGTATAGAATGTGTGTCGCTAATCGTCTATTACAATTAAATGTCATATACTTACGAGAGCATTTTTTAATTAATTAGGTCATTCTTAGAAAGGGCTGTGGTTTGAAGATAGACCATTAAAATGGTAATTACTACTTCGTGTCATCAATTGTCTATTACAATTAAATGTAATATTATTTCGAGAACATGTTTTCATTAATTAGGTTATTCTTAGAAACAACTGTATTTGGAAGCTAGATCATGAACATTTTGATAATAACTACGATAAAAAAAAAACACACGCAAATCAAGGTCCATAATATACATTTTGATTAGGGTAATGTAACTGCAATACAACATACTTGATGATTTAAATTTCTTTATGGTGAAAACATATGTTTTAAACGCCATGATTGACGGCGTCGACTTCTTTTGAAAAGAATTGTATCAATTCCAAACGCGTTTGTCAGACCTTCATAGGCTTCAGTAATGCCCATGGGTTTGTTTAACAACTGTTTCATTATTCATTATCGTTTCGCTGTTACCCGCGAATACTAGCTGAGTTTCACGTATTTTCTTTTATGTTCGATTCATATTTCGAATGAAGCCCGCATATCATACTATTCATAACTATACATGTGTAGTATGGTTATATATGAAGCCACTTAAGTAACCTTTTGCTAGCTCGTCTGCGCAAAACGTTGTATCGAAATTCATATGTTGATATCAACGTTTATGGTTCAAGTCCTAGTTTATTCAATTAGGAAAATGACATGTAGATGCTCGTCAATGGCCGTTTCCACTTTTTACTTAAACAGTCGGAACTATGACATGGTTACATAATTCAGATACTTACCTGCATTTGAACAGACAACCAAATGGCTTGAACATGCATGGGTGCCTAATGGTTAATTCATTACACTAATTACTGGGGTCACAATGTGAACATTCTAGGACGAACCGTATCGTTGGGTACACTGTTATCAATTTGGACAGTGCATTAAATCGTTGCTTGGACTTATTGTTGGCGCACAACGATAAAGAATTGTAGGTCAATACCTTAAGTTGAATACCCCATTCGGACCCCTGTTTAACTGGAAATTTATGAAAATAGTAAAGCAAAACGTTCATAATATTTTGGACTTTATTTAGACTTCCTGATGGTATGTGTTATTTGCTATGCTCCGATTACGGCGCAGACTACACAGTTATTAAAGTGCAATTAAATAGCATGGCTTGTTCTATTTTATGATGCATTGAAATTCACTTGCACGAAGAAGTATGTGAATAGTCAATTTACATCATTCATTATGCAGATACTGAAGTGTTCAATCGTTGTAACAAAACGATACCATTTATCAAAGGATAAACGACAAATGATGGCCAAGTCGCAATATGGGTTTGTCTTCAATTCACTTTCAGTCACCTTTGTATCGAAAGGTGTTAATTATATAAAAAAAAACGCAGTGTTAGATTGAATAACATTTTTTATTGAGGTAAGCACATTTCTATGGAGGCTTTATACCATATTTACTATGCGCTGTTATGGAATAGTTTTTTTTTTCTTTTCGCGCACACTATATCATACATGACACCTCAACTGAAAGATAACACTGAACTTACCGCTTCGGAACTGTCTGTTCACAGTATTAGGAGATGAAACCAGTTGTATGTGAACCGAATGGCACATTTCAACATGATTTATATACACCATGTTTTAACGTTAATAGAGCACAACACCACAATTTAACTCCTATCCACTAGTGACGTCGTTAGGATTCGTTAACGGGTGCAATTATTGTCAAGTGCATCATCTTAAAATGAAGTAACATTAAATTCATTGAATTCATAGTTTGGATTTTTCAATAATCCAAATTATGATAATAACCATTAAAATTAATACCTAAATACGTAATCATAGAAAATAAATTCTTCTTCATACGCATCGATTAAAATGTATTAACAGGCCCCGCAAGCCACAATATGCCTTCAATACTATCGTCCGCATACATCGCGTCATACCAGACGTCCTAGCCCGTTCGTTTTACAACTCCATGTCATGAATGACGCAAGTGTGCAAAGATCTTACAATCATCATTCAAAAGTTAACAAATAAATCGTCTACTGAATTTAGATATTATTTAATGTACAATCTCAACGTAAAGAAAGCTGACAATGAGCACGTTGTACTCATGTGAGAAAAAAAATCTAAGACATATAATCCGATTATATATGACCTATTAGAATTTTCATCATGGCGTACCCCGTATTATTCACAATAAATTGATGTTATTAATTCATCGCGGAGGCTAATGCGTTCTACTGACAGAAACTTGCGACCACACTTTTCAGAGGGAAACTTGCAAGGCTTCAGATCATCCTACATCGATTGATATGTATAAAAAATTATTATTTTGTCCATGCAATAAACTCACGAATGCGTTTTTTTATAAGATATGAAATATAAATCATATTAACCTAAGTGAACCGTTTGAGACTGGCAGATTATACGAAACACGCGTGTGGCGTTGCGGTCGGTTTATGTATTCTTAGGAATTAATTGTGAATGGGGAAGTTAACCTGTGTGGGATTAGTATGCTTAACTTCTGAGTCATTTTCTATGAAAAGGTCATGATGACTTGCATTCATTGAAAATCGGTGAACGTTGAAATGAGGAATATCGGATCAAGCCTTGTACGCATTTATTTTACAACATTGTTAGGTTCTGCTTTCTGGTAAAGTTCTTACCAGAATGCATGTGGGTGAATGTCAGGGAATGTTAATGCAATTCCCTTATTGCAAAAGCATAATAGTTATGAATATTATTTCAAAATGCTGTTTACTATTTTATACCAAAAGTAAACAATAGAACACCGTAATTAATACTTAATGTAGTATGTTAAGTTATAAGTATAAATTGTTTTGAATGGAAAATTATTCTTTTAATGTCGTCTATACTTTGTTGTATATTCCTGAATATTTCTGAATATATTTAAAAATAATTTTAACAACAATATACATGAATACGCTTAGAGAAATGATAATTTTCCCGCATATAATTATCCATTGAATTCAAATCTACAAATAACGCATGCACATGGAAATATATGTGGATGCTTTCTATTTCTTGAGTTTCTTTCAATCATAGGATCTCTTGAGATAACGATAAAACATATGATGTCCGTAATGTAATGCGTGTTTTATGCTGGTGTGTCTTTATCACACATGCTTAATGTAGATTATCGTGTTAATCCTGTTTCAAAATAGGCAAAACTATAAAGAAGTTGTAACGCTTTTCATCGATAATTTGTGAATTATGTAAATAAGTAATATTACGTTTAAAATGTGCATACAAAATTATGAGTGGTGAAGTGGTAAAAAATAGGCTACTGCTTCGTGAGGTCCCGAGTATTGTCTTGCAATTAGTATTTTCGTTTTTCAAAAATACGAAAATCCCTTTAGTTGTATCATCAAACGAGTGTGGGACATGCCCTCAACTTTTATCACTCAAAGCTACTTAAGTGTTAGTAGGTTTTCAGCAAAGGTATTCGTGTATGCTTTCTTGTATACGAAACTGCGTATCCAAAACAACAATGAAATATAGAAGAAGTAGTAAGAATATGATTCGTTAAACACGTAAAACCCATTCTAACAATCAATTAGCGTTCCTGTTACAGACATTACATTTGTATATATTAAACGATATATATATAATATCATATTAGATGATAATAAAGCTCATACATGTATGCTGTCTTACGGAAAAAGCGCGAAATGTAACAAATAATATACAGCATGAATCTATAGTGGTGGGTATGAATGTCTAAGAAAATAAATAGTTAAAATTTACACATTTCAAAATTATATTCCTATAACAGGTTGATAGTAAATGAAGTTTAGACATGTACAAAGCTAGTAGAAGATCACCATACAATTAATCACACCAAACATTACATTCATAACGTTTGCGGTTATGGAGAGAAAAATATTGCTTTAAATTTATTACTATATAAGTAAATATAATCATGTGACCCCATGGTCATATTTAGTTTTGAACACAGGGATTTGATTAGATTTTGAAGAAAGATTAGATGACGAAAACAATATAATATTACACACCTAATTTAACACCCGAGACCCTTAAAGACTTGTTCCATTGTGTAGTAGTCTTGGCATTCTTAATGTTGGGCTATCTGAAAGTTAATCAACGTCGATTGCCCGTTTCGAAAGCATTTCTTCCATACGTTATTAAGCTCCTTAATGTTTGTTTATTTTTATATATATATTTCCAATTCACAGAAACAATGTATGCAAAAATTGATTGTAAAGAAATACATATTAAACAGTTACTATTTCTAGACTACTGCTTGCGGATCATTTTATTAGATGTATAAGGCATTTCAAACTGCTTTATGAATGCGATTTCCGTAATCGTACTATGATTCCATTGCAAACACGGGTTTTGAGTGTAAAACAAATATTGAAAGCAATTTAACGGGTTTACATTTAAATTGCCTTATACGACAATTGTACATAGAGTTATACAAGGTAGTTATTTTGAAAACAAAAATATATTGATCATTAAGATAGAATAAGTATACCCCTATCCCACCATTCTAAAATATCCTATTGGTATTGTTGTACAACTTTTATAGATAATGAATATTTGAGGTTATCTGATCGAGAACATATGACATACATGAATTAATTTTTTGATTTGTGTTATTTGCATAAAGATTTAAAAAACATGTATTATAAATGGACCATACATATTTCGAGGTTCTTCATTTTCGCTCAACTTAGTACAAACATCAATAAGGGTCAATGCAGCTAAACCAAATGTGTGCCAATAGTTAACTAAAGAGAAAACTGTGAATATATTATTTGTATTGTACTTTCGCCATTGAAAAATTTATTTGACATGAATAAATTTGAGATTAGATTAACGATGTTCCGTGGGGTCCTTTTAGATAGATAGAGGTGTTTTAAAATTAAATACATGTTTGTAATGTCAATTGTTTCCATAGATGGGTAAAAACCATGTTACTTAATGTGTAGTATGATGTTGACTCGCTGGTCAGGATGTTTTTTGGTCAACATGACGCACCAAATAACATTTACACATTAACATTTGGGTAAAAAAAAAATCAATTTGCCTGCGCCAAAATGCAAGAGTTCGCGTCAATTTTTGAAATGTGATACATTACAAAGGGTTAAGTTCCAGTTCGTGTTTACTATAAAACTGATAATGGTATTTGTTAAAGGTGTTTTAGTTTATCAAACGCTTGTCACAAATAAAGACAACGACGTAATCACGCTTTTATCTCATGCTGATGCAACTTGGGTGCTACTAAATTCACTTTAACCACAATTGTAAACATCTGACTTGATCAATATTTAATTGTTATACCTGCAAGTTTATAGTCTGCATCACTACAAGCAACACATTCGATCAATAACTAAACAACGCTATGAAATACATTAAACTTAGTTCGTCCCGTAACAGTTGATCAATATTATTTTTATTGTCGAAGGGATGGTGATAAATGGACCATTTTTACAGGTTGTTGACGTCCGCTGAAGAGCGAAACATGAGTTTACAGCCCTCTTCATATTACGACAGCTCTTGAAGGTATACTACGGCCTCTGTGAAGTTTAGTTACCGAACAAAATTATATTGTATCAACTACCTATAACAATGTAAGACGAACAAAGTAGTATGTTTCCTATGAACAGACAGTATTTAAGGTTAAGTTTCTTCTTTGTTTCGATTATTTTAACTACACTTGATCATATGTTCTCAACAAACTTTGAATCAACTAAAATTAACTACATACACATATTTTAAAATGCAGTTTTGAATAATGTTGCATGTTATAGAATTATTAAAGTGGAAATGAAATAGATCGTGTATCGCAAAAAAAGCGCTAAATGTTCCTGAAACCAAACAAAATTGTTTTGACTAATGAACATACATCTTAAAAAAAATTAAACCGATACGGATATATTATTTACTATGCATTATTTGTTTTAAAGATAATCGATTCCCAACGAAGCCCCGATTTGTGATGTCTAAATATTTAGCACCTTAATTTAGAACACCGGGTTTTAGTTGTTGTTGTTCGTAAAGACACCGCGAAACATATGCTGACAAAAACATACCAGCTACGATTTCACGTTTACAATTTACGCATCCACTTTAAGCTAGATTACTTAGATCTTCAACGGTTGGATACCGGCAATAACCAAATACGACGTAAGGCCAAACACAATACTGCTCTGATAAATAGTACTATCCCCCACATTGACCCAACAGTGCTTGAGCATGCAAAGATCATTTCTAATTAAACGCTTGTTAGTTGCATTTTTTGTATAACGTTATGCAATCGAGCCATTCATATAGCGTACACTTCTAAATAGTGGCAGACAAGACAATCCAAGACAAGACACATATCTATTCAGACGTGCACAGTGTACATCGTCTAAACACTCGATATTTCACATACAATTATGTCACATAGATAAACATAGTAATAAAATAAACATAAGCAGCATCGTATACAGTTACGAAAAAGCTAATTAAAATACTCGTTATATATGGAGGATTACTATTTAAAGTTAAAAAACAACATTAGCAATATTATTTCTTAAACACAAAGCTTCTTTTACAAAATTGGCTCACCTAATTAATAAGTTCAACTTTATTCATTGTATTCAGCAATTGGTGGACAGAAACAATATTGGTTTTTAATGGAATGACCTCAGCTAAACAACTCTTCCAATTCGCAAAACGGCTTTAAACTATGTTTGTTACTATCTGATACGCCCTGATTTAAAATACAACGAACTTTACCAATAAAAATGTAGTATAATCGCATTGTTTATTTCTGATAAGCTTTAGAGGACTTAGCTTACTTAGCATTTCGCAATGCAAAAGCATGTGCCGCGCTTTTCTAGGCTGTAACATCAATTCCAGAAAAGGAACTTCAATGAAAAACGAGGGTCCAATCGACTTGCACTTAATGAATACTGTTTAAATTAAACTCGAATCGCGAGGAAAAGATTCAGTATTTCGATTTTACTTAGAGGGCGGAAAATGTGTGTAGCACGCAAGCTTAATGAAATGCATGGAAAGGAATGCTTTTCCGATTTAGTTATACTGAAAAAGTAATGTAAGCGTAACGATACTCAACCATAAATTCATACTTATAAGCATAAACATACTAAATAATTTTACCGATAACATTTGCTAAAATGTCAAACAAATGTTACATATTTTTAAAACATGAATGCTGCATGAAAACGTAATCTTAAACAGGATATTTTTAAATGTTCATCGCTACCAAGAATGATTGTAGGCATTTACTTAATTAAATTACCCATGAAGATTCACCAAAAAAAGCTCAGGTTTCAAAAATGGCTCGGAATAAAAAATCTCTGCATAAACGCAAAAAAATGTTGTCTGACAGAACGAGATCAATTATGCAAATCTTGTTTAGCTGGTGGAACGTCGTAATCGATCGGGACCGAAAGTGTCGTCTTTTTCTGTCAAATTAATCCGACAATACATCAGTGCTGTACACACAGACAGAATAAGGATGAGCAAAGCCTGCAACGTGGATAAGGCCAAAATCACTGCAACATTCCTCTAACACCGTGTTGAAAATGCCCTTATATTTCCACGTACAACTTTGTAATTTAACATGAGTTCCAAGGAAAACAAGTTACACAGTGAGTAAAGTAGTAGAAACATAGCATGATGATTTTTTTACGAAAACTACTGCAAATATTTGGCTGTGTGTAAGCATAAGGGAAATAGTGAATTGTCATTTCAAAGAGTACACATCCGTAGAAAAACATAGTTTATAAATGTTATAGCTTTTACTTCTTACAATAGAAAACAATAGAAACACATTCACTATGTGCTTTAATCCAGTATCTTTCTTATTATATAATAACAATTGGTTGACTCACGTTTCAAGAGATGTAATAGTGCCTTATATTGTGATGTATGTCATTGTTTATTATGTGACCGTAGATTTGCGAAGAGTAATTGTGAACATACATATTCACTATTTGAGAAATGTACAGGGTACTTAGAAACAAAAACATAAGAAAACGCTTTAAGACGCTGGGTAGCTCGTGTTTATGTCTGTTAAACATTAAAGCCCTAAGCAAGTAAAAATGCTTACCTGGGTCCGTACAAATTATTTTTTTTAGACATAGATGAAGAATGAACTTAGAATTAAGAAAACATATTCAGCTTTTAAATATATACATGCTATAAGTTCTGCCTAGTTCATAAATGTATTGTTGTAAATGAAAAATAGTGTAGCTAGAGGTAATACATTTCGTCTCGTATTGCATTGTATTATACTATGAGAACAGGTGAGTTACAATCATACTCTTTATTTTTCAGTTTACATCTGCGAATTGGTATGTGCATAAGAGAAAGTGTGAGTAGGATGTGCATACAATTTATTCTGTAGAAGAGGACAGAATTAAATAAATTATATAATTTTATAGTTTAAAATAACCCATCTATAGAAAGTCCACGAGTTATTAAGTTCATATGACAAATCATTAATTTATAATGTATATAAATACATCTTAGAACATTTAGTTTTGAGATCTGAAATACACATGTTATAGTTTTAAGATAAATTGTCTTTCCGTCTTGCTAGAAGTGTTGTTTCCATGAATTGTGTTTATTTATATTATTTGACTATTTTGATGTTATATATGTCTTTTTTAAAGTTATTTACAGTTAATACAGTGGATATTTATGTTTGAAGAAGATGTAAATTTGTATAAATCTGTGAAAACTATGTATATATGTACCTGACTGCAAGCCCACCCGCACGCCCGCTTCCCTGTCTGCCTACCTGCCTGCCTGCCTTTGCATAGGAATTTTCGAAATCTTGAAAGTAGATTCGATGGTTAAATATTGCAAACACCACACACTAATGTGTACATGTGTTTAAAGTATTCACAGTAGACTATAAATGGATCATTGTCACAACTGGGTTATGATGTGTTGGTGTTGAATTCTATGGTGTGGTCTCCAAGATACGTAAATAATCCAGATATTGATTATTTATCTTTTTATTATATCTTGAATATACAATCTTGAAATAGAGAATAACAGGCTACTGCTAACCTCGCCGTAATTTTATCATAAGCCTCGCCATAAATACTAAAACTATAGCAGGCAGTAACCTGATTTTATGTTTATCATACCTCACCGTACCCCACTTTATAAGAAATAATTAAACATAATCTCTACGGCGCGGCATTTGTAGCGGTAATAAATATGATCTGTGACGTTTGGCCTTTTACGAATGACGTCATCAGCACTTGCTCTTAATGTTTGTTAAATCTGATATGTATTGCTTTTATTGCATTTGTGTCTTAAATATATTACATCTTGGTATCAAATCGTTTGTTTTGTTGAATATGATTGGATTTAAACAAACATGATTACTTTATAGTTGCTTCTGGGTAATATGACCCACATCCAAACATCGACTGATACAACAAAATTCCTGTTGAACTGCAATAACACATTGCAGCAGCAGACAGCGTTATATCAGGCAGATAGCATTGTAGTGGTATGATAAAAGGCCGTATCGACATCTACTGGTGTGTGTATATTTTCAAATATTATATTACGTTTAAAATGATGGCTACAGATTTAGGCCTCTTCCGCGGAAACATTAGAAAACAATCATAGATCTATATGCAACGCATATGCAGCATTACCATGCACATGAAGGACATTGATGACTGGTATATAATGTAGAACAATTATAATTAAAGTAATTATATGCGTGAGTTCAAATCCCGCTGAATCCGTGTAATGAAAAAGTACTGTTGCGAATTTTTATTTAATTATGTCTCAGCAAATAAATCGATATAGTATTACTACTACATACACACATGTTTGAATATGCATTGTTTGACAACGTAGTACAATTCAGAAAAGCATTCAATGTGATCCTTTAATGGTGTTAAATCCTCGGTAATAATTTTCAGCATTCACAACATTAAACGTGCGAATGAAACATACGGAATATGTGTTCACAAGTTGTTCGATAATGCGTTTGATAATTTATGCTAAATATTTAAATGTACTCACCAATTTTACTATCAAACTTGAGATAATTTTCACATAATTCGCTTATATTCTGTTAATTGACTTCACATTAAAACACGATAAGTAACAACTAATGTTCAATAAAGATAAGTCAGATTTCTGCATGGCATGGCCGGTGCATTCAAGATATTGTGATTTAAGTGAAAATCGTTAACAAATAGTTAACACAAATAAATGTTTAACCGACGACTGTACTCTATGGGGTTTGACAATTTTAGTGAACAAAACGACAATGTCCTTATACAAAAGCTGCAAATTAAAGAAACCCATGCTTATTAATGCATCGATGAGGGTTACCGGTAATATTAGTATATTGTCCATATAACTAGATGTATGCTTATAGGTGCTGTGTTCTTCGTTTATTCCGATAGAGCATGTAGAAATTATGTGTGTTGTACATTACCAACTTAACTACATGAACTTGTTTTCAAAAAGTTTGTATCTGACTACTATTGTTTACTTATGTAATTTGAAATTATGTGTAAAGACGAGCCAACTCATAGCATATTTATTTCAACATGCACACCTGTGTTAAGTGTACACAAATGTGAAACCATGAAATGCATATCGTGTATTTGACACAAAATAAACGGGTCATGTTTCAACCATATGTCACCAATGCAAATGACTTGTTTATAATATAGCGTCCGACATACACTAGCTATAAAAATGTCATAACAATCAATTATTTGATCATAAGTGCAAATGTTAATGTCGGCTCTTAGCAACAGATGCTGTGCAGCAAATGAAGTAAATAAATCAACAAACTGTGCATATGTATTGGAGCAAGAATCAAGGTCGAGACTATGTACTACCCTTACATAATGATGTAGTAAAAACAAGAAAGGTAGTAGCACTTGCTGTTGTTTTGTTTGCTTTCTTAAACAGATGTTGCCTTTTGTGTATTGCGTTGGTGTACATATATATGCTACTGCCTTTTTAATCCGTTAATTAAAATATATATCAGAAACAAAATAATGCCCGACGGCCACATGTCAAACCCACTGGCAAGAATACTGGTAAAAATGTAATTATGAAAACAATCAAGCGTGACAATAATCATTGAGCTGCGAAGGATATGAATGTGAGGCATATGTTGATATTTTAATTGTTGATGAAAGATGACTTTCAATTCTGCAAACGCTATATTGTTACACAAGTTTGAGTAATGAACATTTTATTATTTTAACCCATAAAACAGAGATAAAGACTATGCAACACGTCGTTTTAATGATTAAACTTTTTGGAAGCTTTTTTAAGTGTGCGATGAAAATGAAAAACGCAGTCACAATTTGCACACGGTGTATGATGCAATTATTTCAGAATTGGTCTTTAATTGTAACAGTTATCTTTGAGCTAGTAATACATGGCGAACATTTAAGGGTACACTTATAGATCAATATCAAAAATAAATGTTTATTGAACCGAAACCAAATCAAGTTTAAATAATTAAATAATACAATCTAACGGAAACTAGCATATACATGTCAGTTTAATGTAAAAGTGTACACTTACCCATGCACTAAATGTATATGATAACTATATTACTTTTTGTCTTATCTCGAACAATGTTTGTGGTACCATAAGCTTTCTACACAAAATATATGAGATGACAAATACAATTTCGTTCGAGCTATATAACATAATTTTGTATGAATATTAGATTTTTTATTGAAGGTTCCAATGGTAAATACCATATAGACCAATGGTAAATACTATATAGATCTAACTAATAAATTATAACAATAAACACTAGTAATACACATGTTTGTGACAACGGTGTTGTATAATCACTTTCATCCGCACATAAATAATTATAATGTAATACTTTGTTCAAATACATATAATTAATTAAATACAATCTTAAAATGCAATAATGTAATGGTAAATTCATTGAAAAGTTTACAATTTATATGTAATCGATGAATTATTATGTATAATAACGTTACTCATCCCAGGAATATTGTTAAAGTCTATTGTAAAAAAGCATGATGAATGAAGAAGTAACTATGCAAACAAGCTGCATCATGTCCGTATTTGACATATCATATATTACCTAATACATATGTCCGTATTTGACATATCATATATTACCTAATACATAAGCATGACAATGGAATTACTCGATGCATCATATTCGTGGAAACACATGGTCTGATGAATATGTTTCTGTTTGGTAAATCAGCATTATGCTGAGCTTTGACATTTGACCTCTGAATGTGACCTTGACCTTTAAGCAAGCGAATGAGTCGCACAGTCACCGGTAATCAGGTAAAAAGCAAGTCGGTATAGTTATTGAAATAAAAACGATTACAGTTGTATGTACCGATACCTTTAGATTGTTCGAGGTTCTTAAACACGACAAGCTGTCTCCACATTGTTATTATATGTTGTTATTTGTGAAGCGAAGGCGAAAAGAAAAAATCGAAAACACAGCACTGCCAACTGACGACGTCCGTTTTGCTAAAGTTATGCGTTCAGGCGTTAATTTTTTGAAGACATNTATAATAACGTTACTCATCCCAGGAATATTGTTAAAGTCTATTGTAAAAAAGCATGATGAATGAAGAAGTAACTATGTAAACAAGCTGCTTCATGTCCGTATTTGAATTATCATATATTACCTAATACATAAGCATGACAATGAAATAACTCGATGCATCATGTTCGTGGAGAACACATGGTCTGATGAATATGTTTCTGTTTGGTAAATCAGCATTATGCTGAGCTTTGACATTTGACCTCTGAATGTGACCTTGATCTTTAAGCAAGCGAATAGTCGTATAGTCACCGGTAATCAGGTAAAAAGCAAGTCGGTACAGTTATTGAAATAAAAACGATTACAGTTGTCTCTACCGATACCTTTAGATTGTTCGAGGTTCTTAAACACAACAAGCTGTCTCCACATTTTTATTATATGTTGTTATTTGTGAAGCGAAGGCAAAAAGAAAATCGAAAACACAGCACTGCCAACTGACGACGTCCATTTTGCTAAAGTTATGCGTTCAGGCGTTTATTTTTTGAAGACATCAATTCAAGTCATTATTTCGCTTGCACAAGTAACTTTCAAGTGCAGCAATTTGTACAAGTATATTAAATGACGACAAAACACATGGTACTCGATGAAGCATAACATATAGGATCTGACATGAGTTGTCATATTATACCATATTTTATTAAACGAGTAGTTCAGGAATTTTGTTAGTAAGCGAGCCTTTGGCGAGCTTACCAAAGAATTTCCTGGACGAGTTTAATAAAAATATGGTGATATGACAACGAGTGTCAGATCTTTTTATCACATGCGTTTGAACTAAACAAAATACATCTTAATTGACCAAACAAATCTTATAGATCTAAAAGTTTTTTACTATCGTGACGTCATTTCATGTTGACGACGTCATTTAACCAAATTAAAGCCATGCGATTGGTTAGTTATTGATTATGTAGCCAATGAAAACGCTTACAAATGTTGTATTACACATGTGTAATATAAAAAAATACGTAATGTCTGTATTACATTGGAAACAAGGTATAGCATGTGATAAAAATAAATATAAAGCATTTGTGTTCCTGATATTAAAGGAACACGGACAATATTGAATTAAGAATCTCAACCGTTTTTTGTAAACTATTTGGCATACACATTTGATCAGAAATATTACCTACTAGTGTTGACGATATCAATTTTCTATATGGTTATAGCACTGCACGCAATATACGGATAAATATTTCTGCGTAAAACTAGCTGCCGTTGATACGATTTTATTGAACCAGTGTACACTTGTTGTCTTTTTCGACTTACAAAATAACACACCTCAAAACCAATGTATCCAAGTGCAATAGCAAACTGAATCTTTCAACTGTTGAAAAGTATTCTGAAAAAAATAATCCGCGAGACAAGCTTAGTAAATGATGTATGCTCAATGACGTGTATTTACTGACAACTATTCCATTTATTTCACTGAAAGCTATTTCCTTTATTTCACTGAAAACTATTTTTTATTTAAGAAATCCATTTAATTATATGTATGTTCAAGAGCGATTTAAATATACTTTATGAACTAATGGCATTTATATGTATTGTATGGATTTACTAGTTTGTATTGACCTGTATACTACAGGCTTTCTAGAACTTGCCGTTAATACCAGTCTATAGCATTGTAAGAGAAGTTTCGCTCTAGATAATGTCTTTGAAGTTTCAATATACATGCATTCTAACTATAAATCGAGAAGGTCTTGCATCATGTGACGACTTGGAGCAATTTATGAACCAGGAAGGTTTAAACGTAAAGTCTTTTATTCGTTAATGAAGCCTTGTAAATTGCAAATGCAAGCAAGAAGTGCAGTGGGCATGCATACCCGCACGAGAGTGTTGCGTGTTAAATCTGCATGTTTTCTTGTTTCTACCAACTTTAATTGCAATGTGTGCATAAGATTGCGCTTTACAGATCTAAAAGGCAATTGCATAGTATATATTGAAGTGAATAGCGTCTTTGAAGCCGATAATGTACTTGAAAAGTGTAGTAAAAAAAACAAATGAGCATAAGTAGTTAGCAACACATAGTGCCATAAACTTAACAATCTTACAGTAGGAAGTTATACAGTTTTATATGCAAACATGTATAATTATATCATATAATATAGTTATTTTATAGTTATACCCTACACATCACTTACTTTTACTATTTTGTATTGTGGTCGATTTTTCACGCAAATATAGTGTAGGAGAAGTCAATTGAACTATTCAACTTGTTTGCAATGATTTGCTTTTACATGCTTACATCCCATATACAGTATAATATTATTAGGTATTGTTGTTCGTTTCATATAAAACAATATAACTGTGGATGTTCATCGTAAATTAAATGAATATATATTTATTAAAATATCAAAGATACACGGCGCAAATCAAGTACATAATGCAATAATAGAAAGTCGCTAATTACGAAAATGCTTCTTATTTACTGTTTATTTATACGTTTCATTGTGATCGTTCACCTTTCCATTCATTAGGTCATCCAATAAGTTAAACTCACTGAAAATCAAAAATTTCTTTGATCGGAGATCCCATGTGTTGTTAATTTTCATGCGAACTAACTAGCATCATTTCAAGTAATGTGAAACATGTGTCCGCCGCCATAGGGTTAGCATTCAGTTGTACAAGACTCACCTCCGTGTGGCCTTGGTAAGAAGTCTTAATACGAAAACTAAGGTTTATAAATAAATTAGTGTAACCATTTTTAAGCAAAGTAAATACTTGCCGATACTACACAGGGCAATGCTTATAATTCAACATATACGTACAAATAAAAAAGCTGTTGCCATTACCATGCACATGGTCAATGCAGAGGTTAAAGTGTTCAAAAGCATGAAAATCACACACTTGGATCGATCGACATAAATAAGAAAAAACACATAAGAAAATAAACAGCAAAACAATATAATGCACAGTATTATTATATTTAATAACAGTTTAACTACTTAATAATGTCACACAAACCAGAGCGACAAAAGGGTTTGTTTAGTTGGGTTTTTTCCGTTTTGAAAAGTAGTTCAACCATATCACGGTGGTCATTTAACCCACTCACACGTGTATAGTCCTAGTCGGTGTACCAGTACAAAGTGCACATAATTATGTCACGAACTGACTACACTACTAGAATTAGAGATAGTGGGGGATTGGCCGCGGAAAGGATTTCAAGAACAATCACCATACAAGTAATGTGGCCGGGTTGGGGATCGATTTCGCAATATTCGGATTTGTAGTCCAGCGTTCTACCAATTGAGCAAACTATAACCGACTAGGTTAAACAATATATCGATAAGCTCCACCGTTATGAATTATTAATTAAAGATAAGGCATGTGGACTTCGAACATGTTTTCAAACATAGTTGTCATGATGATCGGATTCCGTTTATGATTGTGAACATATACATCCAGCTGATGACGAATTATAAATAGAAATAGATAAGGGCCATTAGGTGCGAGGTATGGTGTAAGATTAACTTTAAATAAGTATACATTTCCAAACGTGCGCCTTTGAATAGATGAAGCATTCGTATAAGATAAGTGTTTGTTACGCATTCGTTGTGTGTTGTATGCAGTGTGTTTTATTGGTTATAAGTCACTGATCTTAATTTATAGAGGTTGCTGTACCAATAAGAGTCACCAAAAGGTAGAGCAACTAAAGTGTTACATTGCTAATATGCAGTTAAGTATAAAGTTATGATCCGGGGAAAGCAAAATTGTCCGCTTTCAAACATAACTGGGCTCTAAAGGGGTTGCTGACATATTCGTCCACCCTGTCTGTTAAACAATGGGCGCAAACTATAGCTCGTAAAAAAAGACAATCCGCATTTTATGTTATTGTCGTTGCTTACGTCAAGACAATGTGAATGATCGAATTCGTCTAATTAGTTCAATACCACATGCTTATTTACCAGATGAATAATAAGTATACTCATGCCACGGGCCAAGCTTGCATATGTTAATCACTTTTAAATGAGTTTGCCTTAGTTTTGCTGCATGCCTTTAAACGAAGCGAAAAGCACCAATAAAATGTGCATAGTTTGAACAATATGTTACCAAACAAAATAGACAATGATTGTCTTTCGTTCTTTCTCTAACACGATAATCGATTAAATGGAATGTAATATTCTCCAATAAGAACCCTGTAATAGTTATTACGGACATTGGCAAATCTGTACACTAAGGTTAATTGGCAATAAAGTATTGAAAGACGGATTATTACGTCTAGGATTTAATCATGGTTTATTTAAAATAATCACCAGTTGACATATTCCTTTAACACGAAGATCAAGACCCGTAATCACTTACCCAGTCTTTGAGTTGCGACTAAAAATAAGGAATATTCTTAAAACTGGCATGGTCCTGTAATATTATAAAGTTCAAGTTGCATGGAATTTAACACCTTTAACTACATGTTGTTTCATTTAGAACAAGCAATGTGAGTTATTAAGCAACAATGTGTAGCCTGTATATATGCAAACGCTAACGTTTATTTTTTTGTTTCTTTGTCTCGTTTATGCACACAATTTTTTAAAAGGGGGTCATATAGATTTACCCTTTAAGTTTGTCCTTCCGTCTGTCTGTCCCACATCTCAGTCTTTCTGTCCTTCCCACTTTTTTGTTATTATGTATGGGTGCTAGAGGAGTGAAACTTTACAAAAATATTTAACCTGTGTTGTCTTTAACCCAGACACTACTGCTGCTAGAGGGCTAAAACTAAAACATATTAACCAGCAACATTACATTTCGTTCGCATGTTTTCGACACAACTTGAGTTATAGCATCATTTTATATGAACACAGTATTTTGTCACTTTTTTACGCTTAGCTTAAAACGCAGCTACTAAAGGGTTGCAACTTAAAAATAATCATATTTAACACCATTTTAACTTGCGCTCCTCCTCATTTTGGTTATGATGTTTTAGACATAACAGGAGTAGTGTGCCCTTTTCATTCATTTGTTAAGTGTCCTTATTTCATGTTACGTTTTTATACAAATTACATAATATACTGAACCACATGTATGAGTCTCTAACTGGTTTAATCGCCCAATGTGTAACATAACATTTTGAGCGATTTGGGCAATTTGGTTTGTTATCGAACTTGGTCGAGCGGTCATGCCCATACACATTATCAAAAAGATTCATGATGATCAACTTTTAACGTGTTGACTGAGAATGTGGAAAAGGTAAGTGTTTATAATATTTCAACCGTCTTAATATCACCAAGTTGCATGATGATCTAATTTAAACTGGACATCGTTTTCTGACGCCGCCTCCGGATGTCTTCCAATTAGGCGCCACATTTTTTTAAACGAGAGTATAGAAAAACCATAAAACCATACAACATATACAGCGGTAGAACGTACAATAAATTCGCTTTAATTAACTATAAAGGTTTCGTATTTAAAGGCAAAACGCATACTGTTATGCATATATTCGGCTTTACACGTATCTGTCGTAAACAGTTTTAGCGATGATATAAATCACGACAATTTAAATGGCTAATTATTTGAAAACTAGTATGGTTCTTCTATTATCAGTTTATTTGTATCGGTTTTCGTGTTACATTCAACTGTAAAGGCTTATGTAAAAAATGAAGATAAATACTTTTTTAATATTCCGCTCTCGTCTGCCAGAATTTGCCATGCATTATATGAAGCAAATGCTAATGGACAGAACATGCAAACATAGATGTGTTGTCAAGAAGCCCACTCAATGTCGGTACCTATTATCTGAACATGTTCCTTAAATATTTATTCACAGAAAAAAAACACCTTTGATAGGAAAAACATACTTGTGTGTGCATGTGTTAGTATAAAATAAGTGTCGTTAATTGTAAATTTCAATTAAATGCCATATAGTTACGATAACAAGTTCTGATTAATTATGTCATTCTTAGAAACGACAGTGTTTTAAAGCTAGACCATTAACATTGTGATCATTTATAATAAGTGTCGGAAATTGTCAATTACAGTTAAATGTCAAACAATTACGGGAACATGATTTTATTAATTGGGTCATTTTAGCAACGGTTGTGTTTGGAAGCTAGACCTTTAAATTATGATACTTTTCATGATGACAAAACCCGAACAAGCAAATCAAGGTTAATATTATACATTTGGTTTGTATAACGTAATTGCACTCATTAATAATTAATAATAAATAGTATTGAAACGGAATATAATGTTATAACAAAAGTAACAGGTTATATGGTAGATATCTCGCAGATAAGAGTTAAGAAGCAATACTATGCGGTCCTTAGGAGTAACTATAAGAGAAGGTAAATGACCTAACGTTAGTTTGGAAGATACTGATTTTAAAGTATCCATGTTTATTCAATTATTATACATTGTCCATCTTTCAGTTTGTAAGTAGCCCATGGTGGTTAAAGCAGTATATGGTAACCATATGCGCCGAATAATTGAGTTCATATTGAGATCAGCGCAAATAACGAACACCAATTGCAACAGTATATATACGTTGGCTTTAAAACCAGAATGGTTTCATATTCGTTCGAATCCGATTGTCTTTCTTATTAAGTAGCTTTAGAAAGTGGTGATATATAGACACTGATATTCAAATATCCGTTTAAATATATTAAAAAGGTGATTCCCAGTGTATTTTTTTTCCATATTCAAGTGATTTGCATGAACCATTTCGCGTTAAGTCTCTGTTTTGTGTGGGTCATTTGCAGATGTAATTGTATTGACACAAATCCGGTTTAAAGTGAGGCCATGCGATTTGCATTTGAAATTGTCTAAATATATTAATTACCGTTAAACATCAGTGCTTTGTTAAAGCACAAATGAGTAATCGGAATAAGATTTTTGATAGAAACAACGTCTACCCCCTGCAACTGACATCGTTGCCATATATACATTTCTCTGTAAGACATTTGCATTTCTTTGACAAAATGCGGAAATGCCTATAAATCATGTCCTGTACTCACAGACAAGACTTTAACGACATCCAATATTGTAGTCCGCTGGTTCTTGTCGATATCCCTTCCTTCTACACTGCCTCGTTCGATAGATGGGATTCGGTTGGCAATATAAACGTCTGATATATATATATATATCTAAATCGACATTTCTCGGATGACCGCAGATATAGTAGACTTGTTGGCCAGAATTGCTAGTTCTCTGCTTAGCAGAAAAAGGCGATACGTCATAATAAATCAATATTTATTTCTTGCACGTACCACGGCATTCATATAAGTTGGTATCAACGATAATGCTTCAAGCCCTCGTTTATTTTATTTTTTAATGAGTTGTAGATACTCGCCAATGGCCGCTTCCACTGTAAACGTCAGCGGCCAGAAATAGGACATGGTTGCATAATTCATACAATTACATGTACCTACATTTGAATAGACAACCAAATGGTGAGAACATACATGTGTACCTAATGGTTAATTAACACTCATAGCTGTGGTCACAATGTGAACACCCTAGGACGTTAAGAAATCTCACCTTGAGCACGTTGTTCTCATTTGAGCCTAAACATCGAAAACATGTTATCGGATTATATAAGACCGAATATCTAACTAAACTTAAAGTGGCCCAACCTTCGTGAATGTACATCATGGCAAATCCGGTCTCATCCCCAACAAATTGCTGTAATTATTGCATCGCGGAAGCTTATGCTTGTGCTTTCTCCTGACGGAAGCTTCCGACCACACCTGTCAGAGGGAAACGTTCGGCCTACATTCATTGATATGTATAGAGCTTGATTTCCTATATATCCGTGCAATAAACTCACGAATGCGTTTTTAATCATCATATTTAACTTAGTGAACCGATAGACACTTGCGAATTATTAGGAGAACACGTGTTGCGTGTTCGGTCGGTCTATTTATTCTTAGAAATGAATTGTGAATGGGCCAGTAAACGTGTGTGTGATTAGAATGCACAACTTCTGAGTTCTTGCCTATGAAAAAGGTCATGCTAACTTTTATTCATTGAAAATCGGTAAATGTAAAAATGAAGAATATCGGACCAAGCCTTCTATATTTTTTTTTTAGAAAATTGTTAGGTTTCGCTTTCTGGTAATCTTCTCAACAAAATTCAGNAATATGGCTGCACTTTATACCGATGTGCACTTTGGTGTGATGCAATATTATATCACAAATAAGCGGAACATTTTTCCCTGCATGTTAGAGCAACTTAAGTCACTGAAACATTGCCGTGTGGGAAATAACAAGGTCGACATGTATGTATTATCTTATACGATATATATTTCGTTGTACAACTGTTTTCGCTAAGCACGATTCCCATTGAAAAGACGTTACACATTCTGTAAAGTAGTATAAGAATACCATGATGCAATTTGTTTTACGAAAATGAATGCATATGTTTTTGCTGTTTATACGCATAAGTTAACAAGTGAATAGTCATTTGAAAGCGTACGTGTTCGTAGTAGAACATATTGTAAACATGTTATAGCTTTTACTTCTTACATCAGAAACACTGAACACACATTCACAATTTGTTTTAACCCAGTATATTTCTTATAATACAATAACACTTTGACTCAAGTTGCCACATACATATTAAGAATTGTGAATGAAAAATGAGCATGGTCCTTAGCAAGTAAATATTGCTAACCTGGGTCCGTATTAAAAAACAAAACATTCGAAGACTTAAGAATAACAAACAGACTTAGAACCAACAAAACATGTTGACCTTTGAAATATATTCAGGCTATAAGTTCACATTATTTCGTAAATGTATTGTTTTACATGACGAAGAGTGTAGCTTAATGTATTACAGTACGTGTCCTTTTGCATGGTATTATATTATGCAAACAGAAGAGTTTTAATCATACTGTTTATTTTTAGATTTGAGTCTAAGAACTGGTATGTGAATACGGGCCTTGGTTAATATTGTATAATTATGTAAGCCGACAACTATTATTTGTAGATATTAACCGTGATCTTAATGTTAACTTAATAACAACTTTCGTTAGGATTTTTCTATATAATGTTTTAATACCAGAACAGAAAATATAAAAGAAGACCAAGGGTCATACTTATTCGTTGTCTTACGCGCGTGTTTGCCTTCACAGTACTCAAATTAAGAACCTTTATATAACCCTGCGTACATAATAATTAACGGATGTCATAACTTTGTACAGACATATTAACATCCAACGATCACTTTTTATATATACTTGACAAAATAATTTTAGTCAAATGGGAACTTTCTGTGGATCTTTAAAAAAAATGTCTCAGTATATTTCAATCAAATGCGCATTTTAAATTAAGCTTCTGATAGCATTTACATGTGCTTAAATACATTGTTTGTCTTCAATCAAATGCCATTCATAGTAATGCCAAATGTTGTCAGTTGCATTAGTATTAAGTAACAAGGAATAGCAATACTTTGGCTTTCGTAAACCTAAACAGTAAAGTACATCCTACATTTTTGCAGAAATTCTTTGTACTTGAAATGTAACCGACCAAACAACACACAAGCATTAATTGAATTTATACAAGGATAACTATTTAGTAATTATAAATAGTACAGTTTCTATGCACACGATAACTGGAGTAAAGGCGGTACGTGTATTCCATATGCACCAAATGCATTCTAATATGCACATATTAATTAAATGCATTTCGTACAAACGAAACAGTAATCATTTCAATAAACGTGATCTACTTTCATCAGAACTGAAACCTATTTGAAATGCTTTGATTATTTTTAAGCGGACTGTTTTTCACAATTTTCCACCATCCAAAGCCGTTTGAGTGAGATATATCTTGTTAAATAATGAAAGCAAAAACTCGTTTCTTTCTGCAAGCCTTATCATCGAGCAGTAAAGAATTCAGCTTGCTACGACGTCACACATGTCTTTGCCGTAATTGCTGCAGATGTGTCGTACGGATAAGACATTGGAATCAAAGCCATGCCTCGTCAAGCATAGACGAGAAATGTATAAGGACCATAGAAAAACCTTTGTGAAAGTTGATTTGCCTCATTTAATTAAAAGATGGTGGGTTGAAGATATATGGGTAAACCAAGGAATTAACCGTGTTGGAAGTTTTTGAAAGTGTATAGTTTCTTTCTGACAGATTTATAGTTCTGCATTGGCCTTTGAATTACTCGGTTTCGACGTAAACATGGTATTCGTCACGGAGGCATTTGAACTTCTTTATGGCTGTAGCAACATTTTCTTTGGATAAAATGTTACGAAACATATCTTTGAGTTTAATACACGCAAGATTTTATAATTGTTTTTACCAGACACGTGAAATTAAAGCCGCATGTGTTCTTACATTTCGAGTGCTCAATTTTGTGTTGTTATCACATGTTTATTTGATAAAGAAGTTTATTTCGTGCTATAATATTCGACTGCATTTTTAACACTATCAATATCATGAAAACGGTTAAAGATCGCAGTACTCGTATATCGTGTTCAGCTATTAAATTCAAACCGTATTTATTGAGAACAATAGTAAACTAATCAGATATGCAATGCATTATGTATAGTTTTCTTGCCTTTACAATTATATCATGATAAAATTCAAGAAATATAGTTCATTGTTTGTTCATAGGTTGCATAATAATGGATATAAATATAAGAATAACAATGATAAATGATAATCAAGGTAGGTATTGTTGTTATCCATTTTTTAAATAATCTATAAACACTTCAATAGAGTAATATTCAATATACCAAGGACATGTTAATATTTGATTTAAAAATGAAACAGTCTGGATATAAAAAATATATTTAACGTATAACTATTTATTGTATATGTTTTAAACTAATAGTAGATATTTCCAATACACTTCTTTAAATACAACTTTAGCATGTGAATAGTTATTAATTTTAATGGACAAAGAAAGAAATCAAGTCCGATTGTTAACAGTTATGTTGATTAAAACATTTAGATTTTTACCTTCTTACACCATACGTTTGGAATTGTTATAAACTATCATCTATCAATAAATTAAGGACACCTACAGTCAAAACGAATGTGTTAGCTTTAGAATAAATAATTGAATCGGTTGATTAGCAATCGATGTATGGATGTATCGAAAGAAATGAAGAAGCTCCAGCCTCAAATGATGCGTGTTCAACTCTGGACATCAGCGTACATAAATTGTATTGTCCAGGTTATAAATACATGTATCACTTGGCTACATACAATTTTTTAGTAAAAAAACTTGAAGATTGTACAAGCCTTCCAAACACTGATAAATGAGTTCACTCGAGACAATTTGTTCGCATATATTGCCAGTGCAAACAAGTGCTGAAGATTGTATACCAATACTCTATTTGTGTGCATGCTTTTTCCCGAAACTTAAATATTGGTCGCAGAAAATGATGGGTTGCGGCTTTACTGGTTTAAAGCGTTGTGTTGTTATACGGCAGTGAACAAGTACATAATACACATCATGGAGTGCATTTACCGCCTATATATGTAAAAACGTTCAATTAGTTTTAAATCTATGAGTACAACGATGTCGTCAATTGTTGTTTATACAAATGACTGGAACATGTATAACGTGTGCATTTCTGCTTTGAAAATTGACATCGTATGTCATATAAAGGCCACATTGAATTATAAATTATTTCCAATTATTTCCGATTATTTCCAATTGCATACCCAATCCTAAAGTAGTGTGACCTTGGATTAACGGACTATTATGTGTGAATGTATTTTTTGTTTAGGTAAGTTGTTGTACTATGTAGTTCGTCATTTAGCAAAGTCTTGAAGATTTTGTTTCATTTGCAAAATAAAAGGTGATGTTTATTTACGAGAACGCTGGCTTGTATTTTGTCACATTCTCTATCGGTCGAGTTTGCTGCGTAGGGTAATTAGTAACGCATAAAACAGTATTTGTTTTACTTCTAACTTATTTCACATCAGTTGTTTGGGCCTTATGGTGCCTACACAAAGTATGACTGCAGCACACATGTAAAGACACTGTCGTGATCAAGCTCATTTAAATATATTCACACGTGATTCCCAAGGTCATTGGTGCAATGTTCAAGTTGTTTGCACCAGAAAATTCGCAGTAAGACTATATATGTAAGTGTATTGCCAAAAGTCCGCTTTTAAGTTAAGACATGTGAATTGTAAGAGATTGTCTAAATATATAAATAATTACCGTTATATAAGATTATTTGGTAAAGAAAAAATGAATAATCGAAATAAGACTATAATATAAACGACAAGTATTACTGCAACTGACACCGTCGCCATAAAATCATCCCTCTGTAAGACATTTTCATTTCTTTGGCGAACCGGACAATTGCGGAAATGCCTATTAATCATGCCATGTACTCACAGACAAGACGTTAACATCCAATATCGCAGTCCGCTAATTTTTGTTGATACCAATTCCTTCTACACTACCTCGTTTGATGGATGGGACTTGGTTGCCAAAAGAAACGTCTAGGTGGTATACATCTAAATCTACATATCTTCGCTGACCGCAGATACAGCAGAACTGTTGGCCAGAATTGTTAGTTCTCCGCTTAGCGGAACAAGGTGATTCGTCATAATAAATCAATATTTATTTATTGCACGTATATCGTATATCGGAATACATATGTTGGTATCAACGATTATGGTTCAAGTCCTATTTTATTCAATTTCGAAAATAAATTGCAGATACTTCTCAATGAAATGTTCGCTTTATATTTCATCAGTTAGATATAGAAAATGTTTGCGTAATCCAAAACTAATCGGTTCCGTAATCACCTGCATTCGGACAGACAACGAAATAGTGAGGCAAGATATTTGTATCTAATGGTTAATTTATTTCAAATACTACTATGGTCGCACAGTGGCCACTCTAGTGCGAGCCTTATCGTTGGTAACACTGTTGGTAATAAAAACAGTTCGCTCAATCATTTTTCAATCTGATTGGTGGCATATAAAGATAAGGAAACGTATGGTAGGCCAATACTCTGAGTTAAATACCCCATGGAAATGCCTGGAAATACTTAGCATTTATGAAAACAATGGAAGCAAAAGGTTGATAAGATTTTTTATTGAATTAAGGCCGCCTAATGTAACTACGATCCAGACTACGGAGTATTTAAATTGCCATTAAATTACACGGTTGGTTCTCATTTATGAATCATTGAACTTTACTGTGATTAAAAGTAGGTTAATGTTCATTTGCAATAATTAATTATGCGAAGGTTTCAATCGTTGTTACAACCAGCTGCCCTCCATCGAAGGGTATACGCCAGGTGAAGGCCACAGTCGTAATATGAATTTGTCTTAAAGTAATAGTTGAGTCATCTTTCATCGAAACGTGGGAATTATCGAATGATGCTACAGTGCAAGTTAAAATAAATATTGTATTGAGGTTAACATAATCTAAAAGAGTTTTAACCATATTAAAGGGACTGTAAACCACGAATGACGAAAAAAAAAGTTATAAAATACCGTATTTTTTTACAATTATTATTTGTATTGATTAAAATATCACGACTGGTATATTATCAAACTTGAAAAAAGTTCATATTTTCAGTATATTCGGTAATAAAATTTCGCGATGTGAAATTGAAAGTACATCGAGAAAATAGGTGACATAACGATATACACACTATAAATAACGCAAGTAGATTGATCATTTTATATATAAGATATGTATACAATTCACTACGCATGCACAATTTGCATTCCTGGGTTTACCACGTGACGATGATGATCAATCTACTTGCGTTATTTATAGTTAACGTGTAGTTACCTGATATGCATACCCAGTAAAAATAAATAAATACAAAAATAAAGTAAAAATAAAAAATAACTTTTTTCAAGTAATGTTATATTCCAGTCGTGATATTTTAATCAATATAAACTTATAATTGTAAAAAAAACGGTGTTTTAGAACTTTTCTTTTTTCGTCATTCGTGGTTTACAGTCCCTTTAAGCGTATAACGACATTTAGTTTGTATACATGTGTATGCATGTTTCCACTCTATAAATGTAAGAATAATACAAATTAAGCAAGGGGAATATACAATCAATGGTTGCATCAGCAAATGCAAAAAATCTAGTTATTTATGACATATGACGAATCGCCTAACAACACAGTACAGCACAAAAGGACACGACACACTCAAACAAAAATATAAAACTGAGATTACCGACTTGGAATAGTATTAGGAGGTTTAACCAATTGTTACGGAGCCGAAACCCACACTTGAACCGATTTTATATACACACCGTTTTGTGTTAATATAACATAGCATCACAATAAACTACTAATCACTATTTACACTGTTGGGAGTCATGACTGTCAAGTTTTTATGACATATGACGAATCGCCTAACAACTCAGAACATCACAAAAGGGCACGACACACTCAAACAAAAATATAAAACTGAGATTACCGACTTGGAATAGTATTAGAAGGTTAAACCAATTGTAACGGAGCCGATTTACACACGTGAACCGATTTTATATACAAAACGTTGTGTAAAAATATAACATAGCATCACAATAAACTACTAATCACTATTTACACCGTTTGGCGTAATGATTGTCAAGTGCATCATCTGAAATGGAAACTTCATTTTAATCACCGTACAATGTTGCCACTTTTCGAAACAAGTCATAAAACTAGTTTCGTCATAAGATTGAATCAGTTTCAGATTTAAATTCCCATTTCACTGCGAAAAAAGTGATATAACTGCGTATTTTGAATCGCTGTGTACATTGTAATCCAAATGATGATAATAACCACTACAAGTAATGCTTAAATACTTAATCACAAACAATAAATCTCTATGCATACGCATGGATTAGTGTGTATAATGTATGTCACCATTCACACATTGCCTCTATCTTATCATTCGTACACATCACATTATATCAGACGTCCTAGATCCGTTTTATTCACCACTTTATTTCATGGATGACGCAAGTGTGTAAATATCTTACAAACAATCAGCCTTCACAAGTTCACAAATAAAGCGTCTATTGAATTTAAATGTAATTCGATAAAGCGTCTATTGAATTTAAATGTAATTAAATGTAAAATACCAACGTAAAGAAAGTTCACCTTGAGCACTGTGTGCTTGTTTTAGCTTAAAACAAAAGACATGTTATCCGATAATATAAGACCGAATATCTAACTAAAATCAATGTGGCCCAACCTTCGTGAATTTACATCATGGCAAATTCCTTCTTATTCTCAATAAATTGATGGTATGTATTTATTGCGAAGGCTTATGCCTTCTCCGCACAGAAGCTGCCGACCACACCTTTCAGAAGAAAACATGAAAGGCTAAAGACCATCCTACATGCATTGATATTTATAGCGAGTTCCTATTTCTCCCTCACAAATGCGTTTTTCATTACATATGAAATCATTATATTAAACTCAGTGAACCGATTGAGATTGGCAGATGATAACGAAAACACGTGGTGCGTGTTCGGTCGGTCTATGTATTCTCAGAAATTAATTGTGAATGGGCCATTAAACATTTGTGGGATTAGTATGCACACATTTTGAGTAATTGTCTAAGAAAAAAGTTAAGATGATTTTCATTCATTGACAATCGGTGAACGTTAAAATGAAAAATGTCGAACCAAGCCTTAGATAAATTATTTGAGGGCATTGTTAGGTTTCTACTTTCTGGTTATGTTTTTAACAGAATGCAGTGAGTACATTTAAAGAGAATTTTAACTGTACTGCCCTTACTCTGTTGGTTCGTCTTTTTCATAAATGTATTGATCAAAATGAAGAATAGTGTAGTTAGAGGGCATTACATTTCGTCTCATATAGAATTTTATTATACCTAAAGAACAAAACAATTTCGATACTAATCTTTATTTCTATATTTAAGTTTAGGAATTGGTTGGTAAATACGGTTTCTGGTTAATACTGTATTATGTAAGCTGACAACTATGATTTTCAGACATAAACTGTGATCTAAAATGTTCCCTTAATAACAACTACCGTTAGGATTTCCCTTAGAAGTTTAAGATACCTGCCCAGAAAGTGTATGAGAAAAACCAGGGTTCTAATTATCCGTTGTCTTACACGCATTTCTCTCTCACAGTATTCAAATTTAAGGGCTTGCTATAGCCCTGCGAATGTGCGAACATAATAATTTAAGGACGCCATAAACATGTACAGACATGTTCAAGTTATAATCTGACAATAACGTTTTCAAAATACGTGGCACAATAATGTAAGTTTGTCGAATAGGAGCTTGCATCTGGATCTTTCAAAAAAGCAAATGTTTCAGTATAATTTATTATCACATGCTATACCTTGTTTTCAATGTAATACAGACAGTACGCATTTTTTTATATTACACATGTGTTATACAACATTTCAAGCGTTTTCATTGGCTACATAACCAATAACTAACCAATCGCATGGCTTTATTTTGGTGAAATGACGTCGTCAACATGAAATGACGTCACGATAGTAAACAACATTTAGATCTATAAAAGATCTGACACTCGATGTCATATCATACCATATTTTATTAAACTCGTCCATGAAATTCGTTAGTATGCTCGCTAACCAACAAAATTCCTGAACTCGTTTAATAAAATATGGAAGATATGACAACTCATGTCAGATCATATATATCAAATGCGCATTTTAGATAAAAGTTTTTGATATCATTTATATGTGTGCAACTCAAAGTCTAAATAGGTGTTTTCTTACATCAAACGCCGGACGTATTATAGCGTAACGTGCTCGATTGCATAAGTATTAAGCATCAACCAGTGCACATCATGGTCTCGTTGGCCACCGTGCATTGCTCATTTTGGATCGGGGTAAATTTGACCCGCTTTGACTCAAAATTAAATATTTTCTCCGGAAAGTTCACAGGGTCAGGTCTTCACAAACTGAAGAAGTTACGACTCAGCGATGACTTGTACATAAACTCTGAATTACACACACACAGTATTAAGCGACAAAGTAAACAAGACGTTTGTGTTCCCGTAAATATAAACAGTTCAAGTCCCAATTCGTATATAAGTAAGACCGTTTGCAGGAATCCTTTCGAATGTACATTTCACTGACCATATTAAAACAAAAACAACATCAACAATAGAATCGTTTAAATGATAACGATTTGGTTATTGTAAATAGCCTAGTATATATGCATACGACATATGGCGGTGCCACTCGAGTAAATACGGTACGTGCAAATTAAGTATGTACATACATTTCTTTTGCATCCATGCGCTTAATTATAAACATATTAATTAAATGCATTTCATACAAACGTAATCACTTCAAGTTCAATTAACGTGATTGACTTTCGTTAGAACTGATACCCTTTGTTTTCATTGTACATGCGTTTTATTTTTTAGATGTCTGGGCACGGTTATTTCTTGGGATGTTTGCTTCCAATATAGCACGGTTCTCGTCCTGACAATTTATTCCGTGACTTCGTTAAACGTCCTCTTTGTGGCGGAATTCTGAAAGTATATACTGGCTCTGGTAATGTTATTGTGCTGTATTATAATGAAGTTTACAAACGATGTTCACGAATAAAATTACAACCGTCCACGGACTAGACATAGCTCCTGTTCACACTACGTTAAAAGGTTGACTCACGCATACCCAGGACATTCATGCATTTGTGTTACTAAAACCACTAAAAAAATAATACCAAAAGCATTTTCTGCAATAATACATTCGTAGTTCTAGATAAATGCAACGAATTCATAAACGTCGTAATAGCCCATTGTTAATATGACAGTTTTCAGTTCGAAACGAGAAACCGTTGATATAACTTCTACAACATCGTCTGGAATAGACGTCCATATAATTATTGGTGATCAACTTTAAGCTTTAAAACATCCCCTGCATTGCAATGGTGATTACTGTTAAGCTGTACAACAAAACGTGTACACTTGATGTCATGTTATAAATCATTGCAAAGACACGTGTAAGCATGTTATGTGTGTACTACATTTATGTATTTCTGTTTTAAAAAATCGTTATTATGCTATAACTAAATCGAATCGAATTCAAACTCTCTTTTATTGCTTTTAAATAACATGGTATGGGGAAAATCTTTATTTAATCGTGTGTGTTGGTAATTAATGCTGGCCTAAGTTTGGTGTTCGAACAGTCATTCAATTCGTTCAAATCCCAAATGCTTCGCATCGATCGTTTCAAGGCTGTAACCCCTGCTTTAACCCTTTGCATGCTGGGAAATTTGTCGTCTGCTAGAATGTCGTCTGCTGAATGTCCACAATTAGCATTTTCTTCGATTTTTTTCAAAGAATACTATTAGAATAGCAAACAGTTTGGATCCTGATGAGACGCCACGTTCTGTGGCGTCTCATCTGGATCCACACTGTTTGCAAAGACCTTTAAAATTCGGTTCCAGCACTGAAAGAGTTAATCATTTATTTTATGTCGTGTTGTATGTATTTCCCAGTATTGTACAGTAAATGGGTCACTTGCCTTAAATAAATATACTTTATCTCCTGATACGTGTTTGTTCTGGGAACTCAAAATTACTATATTATCGTGTAACTAAGATGTACATAACATTATGTTTAAATAAAGCGATTTTACGTCCACTGGATATGACATTTATTATTGAATGGATAGGGGGATTCTTATTGTTAAATGATCTACATGTATACTATGTTATTCAAACATTTAACATGGCTTTAAAAACCAAACTTTACACTTGGATAGTCTTTGTTCTAACGGCATACAGTGTAAAAGCTTTTCCCGCTGTAATTTTATTTGTTCATAAATTGTATAACGCAAATAAATATATAGCTGACATACATTGCTGAAATTCTAATAAATCAGCTAACAACACAGTTTAAATTATTTGCTGTATAACCTTAGTTAGTTTATTAAATAAGACGATATTTTGAGAGAAAAAACAGACTGGTATCCTCACAAACAATATATTGAAATGCAAACCTTTAATGCAAAGTAATCAACAAAAAACGAAAAATATTTTCCTTAGATAATATATAAATCAAATATATTAAAGAAAAATGACTATTGTGAAATCTTTGAAGTATATTTAATGGTACTCATGGCTCTGATGTTACAACTATTATTCAGCAACTAGGCATAATTCCATATTTGCAACGATTTCTTCGTAACGCAGCATTAATCAGTCTGAGATGCAATTTTGATCATAACGGACGATACTGTCGAACACATTAAGAGCGAGATCTGACAATCTAAAGTAGTCAGTCATGAGCATTGATCGTGGCTCTGTGCATCAGATAAAGGGGATCTTGCATTTGCATACAATTAAAGCTTTACAGAACGACAGAGTGCTTTACATACGCTTGAGAAGCGAGGTATATAAGTAAACATATATTATCCGTATATTTTATAATAACCAATATGTATATATACATTCTACAAGGTATCAAATGCATGTGACAACTTAGTTATTGATTTATATAAAAACATGTAAAAACACTTGTTCTTAGAATTTTGTTCTGAAATAAAAACAAGTTGAGATATAATTTCTATAAGTCTTGATAGAACAAAACGTGTGAGGTAATTTGAAAGCAAATTCGATGGTTAAATATTTGCAAATGCCAAACGATATTGTGTGCGTTTGTTTTTTATTATTATTAATTTTATACTATCGCACTCGAACCATATTTAATTTTAACTTTTTACACCTTTGTTAAGTGTACCAGAATGTAAGTTGACACCAGACAATGCATATCGTGTGTTTGTTACAAAATAAACGGGTCATTATTCCACCAAATGTCACCCATGCAAAGTACTTGTTCAAAATGTAGCGTGCGACACACAATAACTATATAGATTCAAAAACAATCAATACATATATATATAATGCAAATGTAAATACCAGCTCTTAACAACAGGTGCTGCGCAACAAATTAATTACATAAATCAACACCATGCGCATTTTTATGGTATCAAAAATCAAAGTTGAGAAAAAGAGAGGCTCGAATATACTATACATGTACTTGGCTGGCTAGAATGTTGTTCATAGCGTACTTATGTACAAATTGAAGAGTGTCATTGACCGTAGAGATGAGAAAGGTGACACTTGGCGGCATATTATGATTTGTGTATTCTTATTGAATGATGAATTTCCAGTCTACACCAGTAGTATTATTATCAATATGTTGAGTACAGAAAATGAACAATAACCTTAAACTTTGAAATAGAGAGAAAGACTATGCAACACGTCGTTTTAATGATGACATTTTGTGGAAGCTATTTTAGGTGTACGATGAAAAACGCAGTCACAATTTGCACACGGTGCATGATGCAATTATTTAAGCATTCACCTTTAATTGTAACATTTACCTTTGAGCTAGGAATACATGGCGAACATGTCATGGTTACAATTGCAATTATAAATAAATAGTTTGATAAGCTACACTTTTAGATCTATATCGAAAATAAATGTTAACTGAATCAAAACCCAACCAAATTTAAAATTCATGAATTAATACAATGTTGAGGAAACTACTAAGCATACACTTGTCAGTTTATTGTAATAATAATAACTTATGCATTAAATGTATATGCAAAAATGTAATAAGATTACTTGTTTTCTTATCATGGACCATTGCTGTGGTATCATAAGCTATCTACACCTAATAAATGTGATGACAAATGAAATTTGGTTCGAGCTATATAAAATAAATTCGTTTGAATATCAAATAATTGTTTTTTATTGAAGGTACCAATAGTAAATACCATATAGATCTAACTTATAAATACATTATAACAATAAACACTAGAAATACAGCGGGTTGTGACAATTGTGTTGTATAATCGATTTCATCCTCATATAAATAATTATAATGTATTACTTTGTTCAAATACATGTTATTTATAAAAAAACAATTTTAAAATTCAATAATTGTTATGGTTAATTCATTAAAAAGTTTCCGATTTATCTGTAGTCGATTTTTTTTTATAATAACGTTCCTCGTTCCAGGAATAGTTTTGAAATCTATTGTTCAACAGCACGATAGATGAAGAAGTAACTATTCATACAAGCTGCATCATGTCCGTTTTTGACCTATCATATATTAACTAATACATTAGCATGTCAATGGTTTTACGCGATACAGCGTATTCACAGATAACACATGGTCTGATGCATCTTTTTCTGTTTGGTAAATCAGCATTAAGCTGAGCTGTGCCATTTGACCTCTGAATGTGACCTTGATCTGTAAGGAAGGAAATAAGTCTTATAGTCACCAGTAATCAGGTAGAAAGCAATTTGGTTCAGTTATTGAAATAAACACGATTGCAGTTGTCTCTACGGAGACCTTGAGCTTGTTCATTTTCTTAAACGCGACAAGCTGTCTCCAAAATATTATAATCTGTTGTTATTTGTGAAGTGAAGGCGAAGAGAAAATTAAAAATCGAAAACAGCACTACGAACTTACGACGTCCGTTTTGCTACAATTATGCGTTCAATCGCTTATACATAAACTGGTGTGGTAAGTCAATGATGCAATACCAGATTAATGTTAAAGACATCAATTCAAGTCATTATTTCGCTTGCATAAGTATCTTTCATGTGTACAAGTATATAACTTGAGGACAAAACACATGATACTCAATGAGGCAATACATGTCAACTAAATGAAAACCACTTGTGTTCCTGATATTATAGGAAGACGAAAAATATGAAATTAAGAATGGTGTCCGTTTTTGTTAACTAGTTGGCATACATATTTAATCAGGAATATTACCGTAAGTGCCTACTAGATTTGTCAAAATTTATTTGTTTTAATTATGACAATGCACGTAATGACCGATATTTAGGTCTGTGTAAAACCAGCTACCGTTGGTCAGATTATTGGAACAGTATACACTTGCCGTCTGTTTCGACTTGAAAGAACAAACAAAAACAATGTAACAATGTTCAATACTGATGGCTTTCGACTGTTGAAAAAGATCTGCGAACAAACTGCCACGAGACAAGCTTAACAAATAATGTATGTAACCAGCTCTGAAAGAAGATTGTCTTGATTTCCATGTCAACATACCATTATTCTATTCATCAAAATTGTGCATCGGTCTAATGAATCGTTCTATTTAATTTATTTAAATACAAGCTATTGTGTTTATTGCACTATAAAATATTTCTTCTAAAAGAAATCATTGTTATTATATGTACGTTTAAGAGCGAAATAATTTTTATTGTATGGATGTCCTAGAATATATAATGGTATTGTACTGTACAATACAGGCCATCGATCACTTGCATTTCATAACAGTCTATCGGATTGTATCGAACATTTCTCTCTAGACGATAGCTTTTAAAGTTTGATACACGTGTATTCTAAGTATAAATCAAGTCAGGTCTTGCTTCAGTTGATGGCTGAGAGCAATTTTGCAACCAGGATGTTTCAAACGTCACGTTTTTCATACCTTAATGAAGCATTGTGAATTCAGATGCAAGCAGGAAGTGCAGTCTACATGCATACTCGCAAGAGAGTTTTGCTTGTAAACACTGCATATGTTTAATGAAAATGTGTCCGTCGGATTAGGCTTTAGAGAGCTTAAAGGCAATTTCATTCTATATGTAGAACTGAATAGCGCATTTGAAGACGATACTGGACTAGAATAGTGTAGTCACAAACAAATGAGCAGAATGTAGTTAATGATGTCTGTTATTCCAACTTGTAAAACAAGCTCATACAGTGAATATCAAAGAACTTGATCGTTAAACGAACCAAAGCCGTTAATTTGACACAGTTAAAACACAGTTTATTTCTCAGGCAGAATGTGCTGGATACATTGAACTATTCCACGTTTGTATACCATTAAACATCATGCACTTAAATCTAATGCTATATTGCTTTCGTTTTTTTGCTTAAAAAAAAATTACATTTTGTAATGTTATTGTTATTTAATACCTAGGATTAAAATCGTTAAAATATCAACGTAAATACAGATACAATACTCAAACCCCACACACAATTATCTTGACAATTCTAAACTCAACAACTATGTAGATACATGTGTTTATAACATTAGTAGAACATTATATGAAAAACACGACTATCTCATTATTTTACATTAATTTCGACGAACGAATAGTGACCATTTATTTTTACTTAATATAATTGTTAGTAAAAACACATCAAGATAATATAATTCAAACATGAAACTATTTCAAGTATAAAACAGCTGATGAAGTGATTGGATAAATATCAATTAATCTGGTTTTTAAACTATCGTAGCCTTGGTGAAAATGGTTGCCACAAAACACGTTTCTGTAATTGTAACGTGGCGACAACAATTGCGTCAGAAAGTTGCACACAAAAACGTGACAGTTTGCAACTGAATAATTCGTGTAGCGTTGTACTACAATCCTTATACCAGGCGTTTCAACCGGGATGCTGACTTATCCTGTCATCAAAAGCTAACGAAGCTCTGTATATTGCAGTTCAGTACGTGTTGCGAACATACACATGGCGCCAACACACGATAGACGTTCGGGTTAACACTTCATATGTGTTATCTGTCTCCGAACTTTAATGAAAAATATGTGTGTCGGATTTTGAATTGAAAATCTTAGTAAATCACAAAATATATGAAGTGCTGGAAAGTGATAAAGGAACCGATAGTATTATTATATAGTGCTTTAAACTTATAAATCATGCAGTAGGAAATTATACAGTTATATATTAAAAATGTTTAAATATCTTATATAAAATAATACTTGTATAGTTATACCCTACACATCACTCACTTTTGCTATTTTTTATGTTGGTGGATTGCTCACGCACATATATTGCAGGAGCCGTTATTTGAACTATTCAACTTGTATCCAATGGTGTACTTGTTCATGCAAATATCCCATTCACATTAGTAGGCTATTATGTGTTGCTGTTTTTTTATATACAAAAAAAAAGTTGAATGTTGATCGTAAGTAAAAAGAAGTATATTTTTATTAGAATAAATCAGTACATAATGCAATAATAGAAAGTAGCTAATTAACACAATGCTTTTTTTACTGCTTAATTTAAACGTTGCATTGTGATCGTTCACCTGTCCATTCATTAGTTATCAAATGGGCATAACCCCCTTTACTGCGTTAATGCGAAACAAACATGTAGTTGACCGCAGATCTCATCTGTTCTCAATTGTCAGATGAACTAACAAACCTCATTTCAAGTTATATTGCACACTTGTATGCCGCTATAGCTGTAGAGGACTTTCCTGCAAATGTCCTTGGTACGAAATACGAAAAATGGAATTCAAACATAATAATAGTTTACCATTTTATATGGTAAGTAAATGATTGCCTATATTATACAAGAAAATGCTTACAATTCAACAAACACGTAAACACTATTCAATCTGTGTTATAACCTTGCAAACTTTCAATGCAGAGCGAAGGTATTTATTCCAGTAAGCCTTATTATATGATTAGTTTGTGTAGACTGTTACGTGTTCGTTGTGTTTTGCATGTAGTGTGTTTTTTGGTTATTGGCCATTGATCTTACTTTCAATAGGCTGTGGGTTTATAAAGAGTCTCCCCAAAGATAGGACAACAGTAGTTTAACATTGCTATTATTAATTTCAAAATAACGTTAGGGTCCGGAGAAAACATGTTTTCCGCTTTCAAACATAACTGGGTGCTAAAGTGATTGCGCATTTGGATTTATTTATTCAAATTGGTTTGGTAGTAAATTTCGTAAATTACATACAATTCGTATTTAATGTTACTGTAGTCTCGTACGTCAAGACAATGCCATTGATTGAACAAGTCTAATTACACAATCCCAAACGCGGCACCCATACATTTTTTGTATTCAACAGTTTTATAATAAAGTTTATTCATGCCTCAGCCCACACGTGCATATTTAAAATCATTTCTAATGAATTCACCTTAAGTACACTGTATGCAACTAAACGAAGCGAATAACGTCAATAACTTATGCATAGGTTTAACAACCAAACAAAAGAGACATTAGCGGTGTCTCTCTTCCTTTTCCTCTTACAAGATAAGCCATTAAACGGAATGCGATACTCCTATTTCCAATAAATAACCTGTTATAGTGTGTACGAAATGTCGAAAAGCTGTATACTATCCTTTGTTTGCAAAATATAATTGAGCGATGGTTCACAAGCTCAGAGATTTTATAAATGAAAGGTTAACAATTATCACCAGTAGACGTTTTCCTAAAAGAACATCACGACTAGTAATCAATAACACTTTCTTAGAGCTACGACTAAAAATAACGATTATATTTAAAACTGTAATGATCTTGTAGTATTAAAAAGTGCAATATGGCATGGAATTTAACACCTCTTACTTCACACTGCTGCATTTATAACAATTTATTTGACATCAGAAACATTGTGTACCTGTATATATTTACACATATTGTATATATTACCTTTTTCGTCCGTCCGTCCTTCTGTATGTCCTACCATTTTGTCTTTCTTTTCAGCCAATTGCTCGTGTTACACGTTATTACAAATATAGTGTTGCTACAGTTATGAAACTTAATACACATATCGACCAGCAAACACACTTGCGCACCTCTACATTTTTTTCGGATATTTCTAAATTTCCGGAGCTAAAAATCTAACTTTTTTAATGGCGTTCGTTACTCAAAAACTACTGCTGCTAGAGGGCTAAACTAAAATTATATTCACAATTTGAGTTATGGCATCTTTTTATATTATACGAATAACATGTCTTTGCTTGTTTCGCGCATATCACAAAAATCATTGCTGATAAAGGGCTGCAGCTTTGCACAGATATTTAATACCATGTCAAGTGACCGTTTTTTTTTAATTTGGATCTGCTTTTTTGACAGATCAGTAAGTGTGGCACGTGCTCATTAACACTGCTATTTTAACGTGCGTCGCGTTTAACTAAACCATATTGCTGCTAGAGAGTGAAAACTTAACAAACATATCCATACTTTGGTAACTATAATTATTTTTACACAACATCAGGTATATACCCTTTCTATAATGTTTGAACTTGTGGAGCTAAACGGTTATGACTGCTAGAGGGCTGGACATTTACAAACATATTAACACGTGTGTCGACTTGCCCACTGACTGGCGGAGAATCTCTGGCCAGACTGATCAAGGGAAAGATGATAGTGATGATGCTATTTAGTAATACAAATAATTAAATTGTTTATTTATGACACACATTTTATGTTGATAAGTTTCGATTTAATATGTTTGTCATTTAAAATTAAACGTATTATCGCTATTGGCCAAATTAGACATTTCTACATTAAGATTGTTTTATTTTAACATAACAAGTATAATTTATTTATTTCAAAATCCAATTAATGATAAATGTCATCTCTCTGCAAGTTATGTTTTGTTATATACTTAAAATTATATTCATGCGCTTATTGTTTATTTGGTATAACGCGTTGATGTGTTATGCATTCACCCAACGGCTGATTCTAAAAGCTCCCTCATTCCGTTGAGTCTGATGGTTCAAATTCACTGTGTGTTCACCCTGTTTATCAACGCGCACCGCTATTGTTGTCATAAAAAGCATGGCAATCTTAGACATCCTGCAAATTAATTGTATTACATATTGTCGGACAGGTTCATGTATGAAAGAGGTCGCCTTAATAAACCTTAACCTCAATCGATCGGTTCCAGACTGTTCACAAAGTTATGTTTGTACGTTTACTGATATCCCGGCCAAGTATTTACATCAAAAGCAATATTTAATTAACCCTTTCGCGGCATTTTCCCAGGCTATAATTGGCATTTTATCGCTAGACTGGAGCTTACGATAAACGACTTTCCAAGCCCTTATTACCTAACACTGTAATATAATCCTGAAAGGTCCAATGGCAATAAATGCCTTCTTTTGAAATACATTTCTTTGTGATAAAAGCTGCAGCGATTTTCTTTCGTGAGAATTGACACATTATATTTGTGCTCATAACTTACAAATTTGATTCAAGTAAGTCTGTTTTGTGTTTGTAAATAATTGGTTAATATGCACTTCCTTATATTTGGTAAACGAACGTCATGAACCTATACCTCATTATAATATAACACTTCGTGATACAAATGTCAATGAGCATCTGCAAAACAAAATACGATAGTTTGTATTTTAATCAGCTGTCGTTTTGATACATACAGTGTGTTATATATACAATGGCTAGTGAATGTAGAAAACGTAAACTGTCAGTCGTTGACATACATTTCGGGTACACACGTCTTTATAATTTTAGCTAGATTTGTTTCGAATTCCGTATGCTTAGTACTCGATACATATAGAGACTGTATCCTCAAAAGACGATTCCTTTCCACTGTATATTACAAACAACATTCGAAAGTAACTCAAGTTGTGATCATCACTTTGACGCCAACACGATCAGTTTTGTTTAACTATTTAGTAGTTGCATTTTTAATACAGTCGTTGTTTGGTTCCGGTTCCTTTAAATGTTTTCATAATATGATTCCTGCAACAAGTTTAAGACTTTGCTATATGTATTGGCATGACATTGAAAGCGGTTTTAACTTGTTAGTAACACCATTCTTAAATATTTCGTCTTCCGTCGCAACTTCATGTAATGTATTTTGTAAGTGGCAGTGTTTCTTGTTACAGAATTAGAGACAAATATACACATGACATATCAAGATATATGTGCGTATCAGGTGATCACCCAGGCTTCAATCATTTTTATTTTAAGTATTTGCTGAACATATTGTCCTATATTTGTTACAGCTAATGTGTCACTTGCATTTAAAATGCATATGGTATTACCCATGTCCTTACTGAAAATGTTGTGGAGTTCAATTTATTTTCATTCATTCACAATCGAAAGAACAAGAGTGCCAATTTGTCACAAAATACGCCAGTTTTAAAGTCGAGGTTACATTAATCAAGTTTTATGAATGGCTATACGATAAAAACTATTTGAGTTAGCGAGCGACATTAATCAAGCAAATGTATGATTATTCATTGACCATAATATAGAATTGCTGTATGTAATCTGGCTGATTATTAGAGATGTAATTTTGAAGAGATGTTAAGCCCACAACGTGTATGACCAAGTTTGATGAAGAAACGATGATAAATAGTTGGCTTTAAGGGTTTAAAAAAACAAATGGCAATTATGTGTTCGTACTGTGTGCGTTTTAGTTTGGTATCGATCTTGGTTGAGATAAAAGGACCACAAGCATAATCAGAAGGGTTCATGATGATCTAATTTTAACTTTTTGAGTAGAAGAGCGGCCAAGATTAATTCTTCATTTTTTTTAAATAGTTCAACGGTCATAATTCGGAAGTGTTTTAATCGAGCTGGCTGAGTATTGATATCGGCAAAGATATGTGGCGTGTTCTGAGAAAACTGGTCAAAATGCTAGTGCGTAAAGTGTCATCCCAGATAAGCCTGTGCAGTCCGCACAGGCTAATCAGGGACGACTCTTTCCGCCTAATCTGGATTTTCGCTAAGAAGAGAATAATGCAAGCCACGACACTTTATATACTTATACAGTTTACCGACTTTTTGCAAAGTAAGAGTGGTTCCTTAATCAGTTAAATTGTATCGAAATGCTTATTACACTTATTGTTATAGGCTTATTAAAAAACAAACATGGAATATAACAATAATTTATAATGTACCGCTCGCATCAGCCAGCATTTTCCATGGCATTATAAGCTAATGATGATGGGCAGGACTCGCTAATATATATGTTCTGTCAAGAAGCCCGATAAATATCGGCAACTGTTATCTTATTATTAAAATAACCCTTTGATAGCAAATATATACGTTGTGTACTCGTGTTAGTATAAACGTTGTGTCGCAAATTACATGTCTTATAGTTACGACAACATGTTTTCATTAATTAGGGCATTCTTAGCAACGACTCTGGTTGGAAGCTAGACTATTTACATTGCGATACGTACAACCTTGTGTCGTATATTGTATCTTACAATTAAATGTCATTTAATTACGAGACATGTTTTCAGTACAAAATGCTCACGCAAAGAAGGCGAGTTTGTGGTTCCTTATTCCATATATTGAATAGAGGTTGCATTGATTTGCGAACATACACTGAACTGCTATTTCGTAAGCTATGACTGATCAGACGTCGTTGTTTAAGTTAACATTCAATTACGTCGCAGAATGTATTTTGTACTGGCTGCTTCGTTTTAATTGGGAACAAAGCTATATGACATGTGGAACATAAATGGTTCCATGGTGGTATGTGAGTGATTAGTTTATACAATTGTAACCAGGTCGTAATGATATATTGATTGACTGAAATTTACAATCAATTAATGATTAATTGACTTAAATATCCTGATTTCTCAGCAAAACTAAGATACATTGTGTAAGACCGGTCTATAAGATATTATAACAAGTCTCAAAGGGGGTACCCAGGAATATTATTTAATTTTCAATTATTCGCTTTTTAATTTCGAATCATAGTGCGAATGAAGCACTTACGCCATATCACTCAACTCTCTCAGCAACATTATATTCGCTCGTCTGCGCAACATCTTTTATTTCAGTATTCACCACTTGCTTAAAATAGCCATTGACTATTTGCTTGCCGTTTAGCTCCACTCCAATACACTATCTGAGTATAAACACATCTTAAAATACGCGATGCATTAAGCTTATAGGACAACGAACGGATAACATCCCGTAAACCTTTCAAACGACCAATCAGAGCCACCCCTTAACCTTAAGTATTGTATTTACTGTTTGATTTGCTCTTTAACTAATTGTAAAACCCATTAAAAGGATAAAATAACATCATTTCTTGAATATTGAAATTCGAGACAAAAATAAATGAAATTTCCCATTCCTAATATATTGTTTCAACGCCCGCTAGAAAATTTGAAGGAAATATATACACATTAGATATTTGTGTAAAACCAGATTAAACCATGATAATTAAATAATAAATATAATACAAGTTCAGAAGAAGTAGGACCAGGACTTTAAATAAATGATAGATTGTCAAACTTCGAAATATGTTCGTTTGTACATTCAAAAATGTATATATGTATTTATGTACTCAAGACATCTACAACTTTTGAGAAGACAAAAAGACACATTTCTTTTTTTTACAACAAGTACGACGTTATGTGTCGTTAAAGTCGAATATTTGATAAATATGAATAAACCATTCCTATTCATGTATAAGTTTATTAGTTCGAACATAAAATGTTGACACATAAATCGAACATATTGCTGAAAGCATTTTAAAACTAAAGACCAGATGAAGAACATTAATCTAGTATATTCCAAAAAAGGAACGTTTCCAAATAGTAAAAACTCAAAAAATAACAAACACGACAAAGCAATAAACGTCATGAAAAAGTATCGACGATTTGCCAGTTTTATCTCCAAGTGAAGCTATAGCAAAAACGTAACAGATTCACTATGTTACTTCGTTGATACGAATGTGTTGTTTTGCGCTGCTTAAACATTGTTTATATGTGCACGAATCCACTCACTCAATTGATGCTTTTCAACCCTAAACTGAATTGACCAAGAAGGTATTTATATTTCAGAAGAAAATACATATGGTTGCACCACAATCAATTCCTTTGCCAAAACAACTCAAGTCCGACAGACAAGCGGAACCATCTAGGTATATGCAACAAACCAATTCATTTCATCCGTCAATACGTATTACTTCTGCAAGGTCAATATCAAGCAATCCCCAAATATCACTTCCACATCGTCGGAAGATTAATGGTGATTCCAGTCTTTTGCACATCGGCACAACCAACAAAATATTGTTTTCGATATTGACTCAGAAACAAACGGTACACGGACCAAAACAGACATAGACAAAACACGGATTTATGCCAAATGATGTTATAGTGGCAAATATTACAGCAAAACAATTTGCGTTGGCGCGATCGCAAACGAGTTTTTACTAAGTTTATTCTTTAAACTATTATGCAAAATTCACTATTGTGTTGCATATCATACACTTGGGAAGAGCTTGATTTACCTCGAACATATGAGTTTATCTCTTAAGTAGATTAAATACAGCGTATATGAAAAGCTATTATTCGGTAATGAATAAATACCTGTATGCGGTCAAATGTTGGCATAGTATATTGCAACGACATTGTGCCCTTGGTTGTATACCAGTATTGTTGGGTTGTTTGTAGCGAAATGGGTAATGTCACATTTACCGGTAAATATAATACCGTGTAATTCAAATATTGAGACAAAATCTGCAATCGTACTATTTCTTTATATCGAAATCGAATTAACTTGCGTTTTAATGAAACTTTGGGGTTTTAAAAGATTTGTAGAACTGTTATGCTGATTATTTAGAAAGACAAAGAAACACACTGGACACAACAGTAACAAAAAGCCCAGTTACTCGGCTGCGGTATCTTTACTATGTGAGTATTTTTATCTGTAACATAGAAACGCCTATTTCATGACCCAACGTGCAGAGGTAAGCATATATATTGATACATCAATACCAATAGCCCAATCAACCTGCATCTGAACTTGTTCACCCAGCCATATTTCCAGACATCAGCAGCGGGTTTGTCAATAATTACACGTTTTATGGGAGAAGTCACATCGGACAGTATAATGTTCACAGCGCTTGTACGCGTTGAATTCTAAAAATGATGCTAGAGCGCCGTGCGAAATATATCTAATAATAAAACAAATGATATTCAATGACGCACACACGTCATCTTTCAACGTTCGTATCGCGTTCTTACAGCATTCAACAGAGCGTCTCTACATCATCCACTCGTTTTTAACGGGTGCAAGAAGCTACCGCTGGGCGTACACGGTGTAGTCACAATGCGCTTACGATGTATGTAACAATATGTTTATTAACATTTACACATTGTACCGTCAGAATTTTCTAGTTGCGATCGAAGCTTCAATATCATGGCAAATTGATACAAAGCAAGGTAGACAAGATCGACTTATTATCCACCATCGTCATCTTTGTACATGTCTACTTTCACGGGACAAAGTACAAAAGATAAATCCGTGATTCCAAATGTCATTTTTGCAATTTAAGAGATTTGCATCAGCGACTTCGTTGCAGTAAATGATTTGTGGATCACTTACAGATGTACGTGTATTCCTAAAACAATCCGGTATTAAGTGAGGCCATGTAAATTACTATAGATTGTGTAAATATATAGATAATAACCGTTTAATGAAGGTAATGTGTTAAAAAAAAAAATGAATATTCGGTATAAGATAGAAATTACTCCTGCAACTGACATCGTTTCAATTTAAACATCTTTCTAAACGACATTTTCATTTCTTTGGCTAACCGGAATAAATGTGGAAATGCCTATTTATCATATCTGGAACTAACAGACGATACGTTAACATCCAATATCGCAGTACGCTGGTTCCTTTCGATATCCCTTCATTATACACTGCCTCCTCTGATGAATAGTTCCTGGATTGGCAATATGAACGTCTGGTAAATATCTCAATTTATACATCTTCGCTGACCACATATGTAGCAGACTTGTTGCCCAAAATTGTTAGTTCTCTGGTACAATGTAAGCGGAAAAAGCTATACGTCATATAAAATCAATATTTATTCCTTGCACGTAAATCGGAATTTATAGTTTGTATCAACGATAATGTTTCAAGTCCTAGTTTATTCAATTTTGAAAATGACTTGTAGATACTCGTCAATGGCCGTGTCCGCTTTATACTTCAACAGTCAGAAATATGGCATGGTTACAAACCACAGACAATTACCTGCATTTTAACAGACAACCAAATGGCGAGAACATACATTTGTGCCTACCGGTTAATTTATTACACTCATAACGAGGGTCACGATGTGAACATTCTAGGACGAACCGTATCGTTTGATACACTGTATTTGATTTGAACAGTGCATTAAATCATTGCTTGAACTGATTGTTTGCACATAAAGATAAGGAATTGTTGGTCAATTCCTTAAGTTGAATACCCCCATTTGAACGCCTGGTTTAACTGGGAATTTATGAAAATAGTAGAAGCAACACGTTTGTAAGATTTGTTATTTCATTAAGGCTGCCTCGTTAAATGTGTTATTTGTATTTTTCCGATTAAGGCCAAAACTGCACAGTTATTAAAGTGCAATTATATAGCACGGTTGGTTATTTTTTAAGAAGCATTAACATTCAATTGTAAGACAAAGTAGGTTAATGTTCATTTTCCATCATTCAGCATGCAGGTACTGAATGTTTCAATCGTTTTAAGATCCAGATACCATTTTTAAACGATAAACGACAGGTGATGGCCAAGTCGTAATATGGATTTGTCTTTAAGTAACGGTTCAGTCACCATTGTATCGAAAGGTGTTATTTATTTAAGGAGACTGCAGTATAAGTTTGACGAACTATTTTTTTATTGAGGTAAGCACATTTCTAGAACGGTTTATAAATATGTACTATGCGTTGTAATGGCATTGTTTGTTTGTTTTCGATCACACTATATGATAGATAAACCTAAACACAAAGACAACACTGAGGTCACCGCTTTGGAACAGTCTGTTTTCAGTCTAAGGAAGTTAAACCAGTTGTATATGAACCGAAACGCACACTTCTACATGATTTATATACACCATGTTTTAACGAAAATAGAGCACAGCATCACACTTTAACCACTATCCACTAGTAACGCCGTTGGAACTCGTTTACGGCGCATTTATTTCAAGAGCGCCATACTAAATTTACGTTACATTAAATTAATTGACTTCATATTCTGGATTTTTTAATTATCCAAATGATGATAATAACCGTTACATTAAATATTTAAATACGTTATCGTAGATAATAAATCTCTCTTCATACGCATCGATTAGAAGGTATTAGCAGGCCCGGCAAGCCACAATTCCTTCAATACTATCATCCGTATACATCGCGTTATATCAGACGTCCTAACCCCGTTGTTGTACAACTTCATGTCATGGATGAGGCAAGAGTGAAAATATCTTACAATCAGCCTTCAAAAGATCACAAAAAGCGTCTACTGAATGTTGATGTAATGGAATGTAAAATATCAACGTAAAGAAAGATCACCATGAGCTAAACAATTAAAAACATATAAATCGATTATATATGACCGAATATCTAACTTAACTCAAAGTGGTCCATCCTTTGATCATTTTCATCATGCCGCACCCGTCTTATTCGCAACTAATCAATGTTTTGTTTTCATTGCAGAGGCTTATGCTCCAGACAGAAGCTTCCGACCACACCTTTCATAGGGAAACGTGCATGGCTAAATATCATCCTACATCCGTTTATATTTATAGAGAGTTCATAGGTCTCCGTGCAATAAACTCACGAATGCGTTTTTCATTAGTTTTGAAATCATCATATTAAACTAAGTGAATCGTTTGAGACCAACATATCAAAGGGGACGCACGTGTTGCGTGTTCGGTCGGTCTATGTATTATTAGATTAATTGTAAATGGGCCATTTAGCACGAGTGGGATCGGTATCCATTCATTCTGAGTAATTTTCTACGAAACAGGCCATGAGGACTTTCATTCATTGAAAATCGGTAAACGGTAAGATGAAGAATGCGGGACTTATTGTAGAACATTGTGAGGTTTCTGCTTTCTGTTAACGTGCTCAGCAGAATGCAGTGGGTAAATTAAAAGAGAGTTTTAATTCACTGCCCTAAGTGCAAAAAATACTGGTCATGAATATTATTATATGTGTAAAAATATAATGTGTACTGTGTTAATACTAAAATTACGGACTATTAACAAATTGCATAACAAACTGAACTGCTAAAAGCAACGCAGTTATTGCTTGATAATAATAAAAATTATATTAATGTATATGTACACATTGTTGTGAATCCAAAATGTACATTATTGTAATATCGTCGATAGTTTGCTGTATATTCCTGAATATATCCGAATATATTTGAAAATTAACTTTAATAAAACTCAATAAAACTTATAAAAGAGAAATTATTGAATGTATTTTACCATAAACCTAATAAATATATGCTTATGGTCGCTTTCAATGAATAAAGGACATCGAAGTAATGGCGCAGTTCAATCCTGCTGGCGTAACGAGTGTGTCACTTTGTTCACTTCAACCAAAATTGTAAACATATGAATTGATCAATATGAAATGGTTTCACCTGTAAGTTTTTCATCGTAATCGCTGAGAGCAACGCATTTAAACAATCACTAAACATCTATATGAACTACATTAAACTTAGTTCGCCCCGTACCACTTGATTACTATTATCATTTACGCAAAAGGGACCCTCTTGCAGATATTCCACCACCAAGTCACTAGACGAGTGCTCTCGAAGCTGTTCAAAGGCCTCTGTGAAGGTTAACGACCATACGAACTGAGCAATGTCGCAACTAATTATAAACATTTATGACGTAACAAAAGTTTGTTGGTTTCCGTTCACCTGACATTCACGCTAAATTTATGCATGGTATTCCAGGTTGAGGCGTTTTGCTGCGTTCGATCTTATTCGCTGGATTAACAATTTCGCTGTCGACTATTTTGACTTTAATTGATCATTTTCTCTACACAAACTTTAAATCAACTAAACACTACAAAAAGTGTTTCAAAATTAGGAATTAGAAGGATTATGGTTGTCATAGCATATCCTTATTAACTTTAAAATACAAAGTTTATCTCAAGAAAGTTTGCGTTACATGTTAATAGAAACACACTCATTTTTGGACACAATAACATACATTTAAATAGAAATTTAGCCAAAATGAATGTATTAAATGCAATAAGCATGGTAAGCAATATTCTGGTCTGAGTCACTCTAGTAAAGAGGAAAAATTGGGTCTGACATAGTTTTCCTAAAAAAAATCTAAGCGTATACATGTTTTCAGTTCAAGCTTAAGTAAACCACATTATAAATATATTTGAAACTAATCATAAGCATTTCTATATTTAACAGCTTTTCCGATAACATATGCTAAAATGTAAAAATAAACACTACATAATACAGATTTTTTTAAATAAACACTTCTTGAAAACATTATCCTAAAGCTGATATATTTAAAAGTACATGGCAAGAATAAGCTGTGCATGCATCTATTCAATTACACTACCCATGAAGTTTCACCAAAACAGGCTCAGGTTGTAAAATGACTCGGAATTGATAATCTTTGCATAAACACAAAATTGGCGTCTGACAGAACGACAATACATCAGTGCTGTACACACAGACAGAATAAGGACTGAGCGAAGCCTGCAATATGGGTTAGGCAAACAATATGGCGGCACTTTATACCGATGTGCAATTTTTTGTTGTGCCATATTATATCACAAATACGCGGGCACTGTTACCTACATGTTAAAACAACTTCAGTCACTGAACTATTCACCTAACACCGTGTTTAAAATGTCAAGGTCGACATGTTTTTAATATGTATTCCGATATATATTTGCTGCACAACTTTTTCAGTTAGCATTTGTTCCTTTGAAAACACGTTACACAATGAGTAAAGTAGTAAAAACCTAACATGATGAATTTTGTTTTGGAAACGACTGCCTATGGTTAGCTGTTTATACGCATAAGTGAAAAGTGAACTGTCATTTGAAAGCGTGTGTATCCTTGGTAGAATATACATGTTATAGCTTTTACTTCTTACATCAAAAAGACTATAAACACATTCACAATTTGTTTTAATCCAGTATCTTTCTAATAATACAATGACACTTGTTAGACTCAAATGGCCACATATGTGATATTGCTTATAGATACACCTTAAATTGTGTTTTATGTGATTGTTTATGATGTAAAAGTAGATTTGAGAAGAGTAATTGTGAACATACATATTCAGTATTGTGAATGAGAAATGTAAACAACGCATTATTACTTTGGGTAGGTCATGTTTGTGTCTGTTTGACGTTGTATCGGAAAGCAAGTAAATATCGCTTATCTGGGTCCGTATTAAAAAAAAACAAATTCTTAGACTTGATAATAAAGAACGGACTTACAACCATAAACACATGTTCATCTTTTAAATATATACAGGCTTTAAGTTCTCCTTATTTCATACATGTATTGTTTTAAACGGAGAATAGTGTAGCTAACTAAAGGTGTAACCTTTCGTGTAGTATTGAATTGTATTATACTATAAGAACAGGAGAGTTTCAATCATAATCTTTATTTTGAGATTAAAGTATAAGCATTGGTTGGTGAATACGGGCCCTGGTTAATAGTGTAACAGTGTAACATTATTCAAGCTGAACACTATGATTTGCAAACATAAAACGTGTTCTTAATGTTTACTTAATAACAACTTTCGTTATGATATCCCTTAAGACTTTTAAAATAGCAGACAAGAGAATGTATGAGAAGAGCGAGAGTTATAATGATTCGATGTCTAACACTCGTTTTTGCCCTCACAGTTCTCTAATTAAGAAGCTGTTTATAAACATTAATTAAAGGACGCCATAAATATGTACATACACATCCATGTTAATATCTAACACTCATGTTTTTCTAAATACTTGACAAAATAAGTTTAGTCAAATGAGAGCTTGTTTGTTGATCTTAAACAAAATCAAATGTTTCACTAGTTTTCAAATGGGCATTTTAAATGATGTTCCTGAGATCATTTACATGTGCTTAATTCATGTTTTTCTAATATGAATACTGTAAAAAATATTTCGTAATGCCTCAATCCAATTAGTATTAATCGACAACAAAACAATATTTTTGATTTCGTAAACGTAAACAGTGAAATACATCCAAAATGTGTGAAGAAAACCTTTGGGATTGACATTTTACATACAGCAAGAAAACACCCACAAAATGGAATCGTTTAAATGATAACGATTCGGCAATTATAAAAAGCATAGTTTCTATGCATACAAAATTCGATAGCTGGCGATGACACTGCAGTAAAAACGTTACGTGCAATTAGGTATACACGTGCATTCCATATGCACCAAATGCGTGCTTATACAAACATATACATTAAAGAATTTCTCACAAACGAAACGTAATCAGTTTAACCAACGTGATTTCCTTTCATCAGAACTGATACCCTTTTCAAATGTGTTTCAGTGGATGTTAGTTTTAATATAAACAGTTATACACTATCGTTCTTCAAAATTGCCACCACCCAAAGCGGTTTGAATAAAAAAATACCTGTATACACTCAATGCTCTAAAATGAAAGCAAAGCATCGTTTCTTTTCTGCTAACATTATCTTCGAAAAGTCAAGAATTCAGTTTGCTACGACGTCACACATTTCTTTGCGGTAATTGCATGCAGATGTGTCGGAACGGATACGACCTTAGAATCGAAGCCATGTCTCGTCAAGCATAGACAAGAAGTGTACCATAGAAAATCCCTTCTCAAAGTCGATATGTCTCGTTTATGAAAAGATGGGGGCTGTTGGTCGACATAAAACATGGAATGAAAAGTTTTTGATGTTTTTTAAAGTGTATGGTTTCTGTCTGACAGATGTATAGTTCTGTTTTGGCTCTTGAATTACTCGGTTTTGACATAAACATGATATTTGTCACGGAGGCATTTGAACTACTTGGTGGCTATAACAACATTTTCTTTGGATACAATTTTACGAAAGACATCTTTGAGTTTAATACACGAAATATTGAATAATTGTCTTTACCAGAAATCTTAAGCCGCAGGTGAACTTATATATTGAGTTCTTAATTTCGTGTTGTTATCGCATGTTTATTTGATAAAGAAAATTCTCAAAATAAAGTTAATTCCGTGCTATGACGTTTTACTGCATTTTTAACACTATCAATATCATAACAACGGTTAAACGTCACAATATATCGTGTTCAGCTATGTTATTCAAACCGTATTTATTAAGAACAATGGTAACCTAATCAGATAGACAATGTACTATGAATTGTTTGCAGGCCTTTACAATTATATAATGCTACAATTCAACAAATATAGTTCATTGTTTGTTCATGGGTCGCTTATAATGGAGAGAAATATAGGCATAACAATACAAAATGATAATCAAGGAAGGTGTGGTTGCCATCCATTTTTTTAAATTATTTATAAAGACTACAATAGAGGAATATTCAATATAACCAGGACATGTTAATATTTTATTTTAAAATGAAACAGTCTGTCTAGAAGAAATATATTTTACGTATTACTATTACGTCAATATGTGTATTACAAATAGTAGATATATTTCAATACACTTATTTAAATAGAGCTTTAACATGTGAATGGTTATTAATTTTAATGGAAAAAAGGAATAAATCAGTTCCGATTGTTTACAGTTAGGTAGATTAAAATATTTAGATTTTTCTTCAAACAATTATCTATCAATAAATTAAGGACGGTCAAATCCAATTCGTTAGCTTTAGAATCAATAATCGAATTGGGTGATTAACATTCGATTTATCGATGAATCGAAAGAAACGAAGCAGCTCCAGCCTCATATGATGCGTAATTCCACTTGACTCGAGCGTACATTAATGTTCGTCTCCAAGTAACACATATCACTTGGCTCAGACAATTTTGTAGTAAATAAACTTTAAAGAGTTTACAAGTCTTCCAAACACTGATACATGAGTTCACTCAAGACAATTTGTTCGCATATATTGCCAGTGCAAACAATTGCAGAAGATTTTATACATATACCTTATTTTTATTTGCATATGTTTTTCCCAAAGTTAGAATATTGGTCGCGAAAAGTGATGGTTTGCGGCTTTAATGGCCGTTGTGTTGCTATGTGGCAGTGAACATGTACATAATACATAGCATGCAGTGCATGTACCGCCTATATAGGTTAAAACGTTCAATCAGTTTTAAATCTATGAGTACAACGTTGTCGTCATTTGTTGTTGATAAAACGTATAAGGCGTGTATTTTTTCTTTGAAAATTGACATCGTAGGTCATATAAAGGCAACATTGAAATGTAGATTTTTTCCAATTATTTCTAATTGGGCTTGCCATCCGAAATATTGTGACCTTGCATTGTCAAATTATTATGTTTATATGTATGTTTTAATCATGTAAAGTGCTGTACTATGTAGTTCGTCATTTTGCAAAGTCTTGAAGTTTTTGTTTCATTAGCATAATAAAATGGATTGATCATTTACGAGAACGCTGTTTTTGTATTGTGACACAGTCTCTTTCGGTCGAGTTTTCTGCGTGGGTAATTGTAAACGAATAAAACATTATTTATTTTACTTCTAACATATTTTAAATCAGTTGTTTTGGGCCTTATAGTGTCTACATAGAATCTGACGACAGAACACATGTAAAGACAATGTCATGAGGAAGCTCATTTAAATATATTCACACGTGATTCCCAAGGTAATTTGTGCAACTTAGTTTTTTGCATCAGCAACTCCGCGTTAAGACAACTGATGTTCGTGTATTGACAAAAGTCAGGTTTTAAGTGAAGCCATGTGAATTACAAGACATCGTCTAAATATATAAATAATAACCGTTTTATCAAGGTTATTTCAAATAATACTTGATACTTAGAAAACAATAATTATCGGTATAAGTCTATTGATAGAAAGAACGAGTATTCCTGCAACTAAAATCTTCGCCATATATACATCTCTCTGTTAGACATTTACATGTCTTTGGCTTACCGGATAGAATGCGGAGATTCCTTTCAATCATGTCCTGTACTCACAGCCAAGACGTTAACATCTACTATCGCAGTAAACTGGTTTGTGTCGATATCTTTACCTTATACACTGCCTCGATTTATGGATGGGACTTGGTTGGCAATTGGAGGAATATGGTATACATCTAAATCTACATTTATTGGCTGACCGCAAGTAATGCATACATGTTGGCCAGAATTGCTCAGCGGAAAAAAGGCGATACGTCATAATAAATCAATATTTATTTCTTTTGCATTGGCATCAACGTAAACGCTTCGATTCCAAGTTAATTCAATTTTGAAAATGACTTGTAGATACTCGTCAATGACCGTTTTCGCTTTATATTTCATCAGTCAGAAATAGGACATGATTGCGTAATCCAGAATTAATTCCTTCCGTAATTACCTGCATTTGGACAGGCAACCAATTGGCGAGGCCTTATACGGTAATTTGGTTAATTCAAATATTGATGTGGTCACAGTGTGGACACTTAATGGCGAACATTATCGTGTGTTAACTTGTTGTTAATTGAAACACTGCGCTCAATCATTGCTTAGTCAGACATACGAAGATACGGAATGTAATGGCATTTATGAAAATAATGGAAGCAAAACGTTGACAATGCTTTTATTTCATTAAGGCCGCCTAATGGTATGTTATTTGCATTGCTCCTGTCCAGGTCAGAGATTGATAACATTTCCATTAAATAGTACGTGTGGTTCTGTTTCATCAAGCATTGAAATTGAATTTTAAGAAAAGGTAGGTTAACGTTCAGTTTTCCATCATTAAGTATGCAAATAGCGAATGTTTTGGTGTAACAACCGTATTCCCTTCGTTAAAGGATAAACGCCTGGTGGTGGACACTCTCGCAATATGCATTTGTCTTTCAGTAATTGTTGGATCATTTCTGTATCGAAACGTGTCAAGCATCGAACGAAACTAAACTGGTAGTTTAAATAGTTATTTGTATTAATGTAAACATACGCTGTAAGGGTTTTATACAATATTAAAAGCGCACGGTGTAATGACATTTTGTTTATTTGTTGTTTCTTTTATTTGTACGCACACTTTGTGTTACACAATAGGACTATCCAACCCCTAATGCAACGGACATTACACAACAACAAAAAACATTCTGACCTGTTTAATAAATGCGTATGTACGTACGTTTCGTAAAGTTACAATTAGGTATTATTCGAATTAAGCGAGGTTGAAGAAAAAAATGGTTGCATAAGCAAAAGATAGCACTCGAAATATTTATGACAAATGACTAATCGCCTAACAATTCAGACCAACACAAACGACAAGACAAAACCAAACAAAAAATACAAGTTCACAGTATTATGAGGAAAAACCAGTTTTACCAGTGCCGAAACTCACACTTGAACCAGATGTATATACACAATAATTAATCGTTAATAGAACATTACATCGCAATTAAACTAGTATTTAGTATTATCAGCACTGGGATGTGTTTGCGGAAGCAATCATTGTTTAGTGGAGTATCTGAAATGGAAGTTACATTTAATTAACCGTTTAATGACTGTTGCAACGTGTCGAAACAATTCATAAAAATAGTTTCGTCGTCAGATAAAGACAGTGTCAGACTTGTTTCACATTTAAATGGAGCAAAGTGATATTAACTGCACAGTCTGAATTGATTTGTTATCCAAATGATTATTATAACCATTACAAGTGATACTGTAATACTTTATAACAGATAATAAAACAATCTGAATACGCATGGGTTAGTGAGTATTAGTTTGTCCGCAAGTCACAATCGCTTCCATACTATCATCGCGCCATTATATATACACCGCGTTCTATCAAACGTCCTAGATCCGTGTTAACAACTTTATGTCATGGATGACGCATGTGTACAGATATCTTGCAAACACTTAAGCTTCCAAAGTTCACAAGTGAAGCGTATACTGAATTTAAATGTAATTAGATGTAACATCGCTAGGTAAAGAGAGCTTACGTTGAGCACTTTGGGCTCATTTAAGCTTACAATTCAAGGACATTTCATCCGATAATATACGACCGAATATTTAACTTATCTCAAAGTGAACCTTCGTGAATTTACATCATGGCATATCACGTCTTATTCACAACAAATTGGTGTAAGTTATTCGTCGCAGAAGCTTATGTTTTCTCCTGACGGCCACACCTGTCAGAGGGAAACATGCAAGGCTCAAAATCATCCTACATCCATTGATATGTATAAAGAGTTTGTTTATCTCCGTGCAATAAATTCACGAATTCGTTTTTCATTAGATATGAAATCATCATATTAAGTTAACCGGTAGACACTTGCGGATTATGAGAAGAACACGTGATGCGTGTTCGGTCGGTTTATGTATTCTCAGAAATTAATTGTGAATGGGCCAGTAAACTTGTTTGGGATTAGTATGCATTACTTCTGAGTAATTATCAATAGGAAGGTCATGATAACTTTCATTCATTGAAAATCTGTGAATGTTAAAATGACGAGTGTCGGACTAAACCTTCTATAAAGTTTGTTTAAGAAAATTGTTATGTTTTGCTTTTTGATAATATTGTTAACAAAATTCAGAGGGTAAATTAATAGTAAATTTAAATGCACTTCCTTATTGCAAATACATAATGGTTATGAATTTTATTTTACAAATAATGGCATTGTTTTGTATTAAAATGACGGGACAATCACAAACTGCTTAAACAATTAACTACTTAATGTTGTAGATGTATACAGTTATTGTAATAGAACATCGAAATTAATGTTTAATTAATAATATACTTATTTACATTTATGTATTATTTTGAATCCAAAAATTGCACAATATGTTTATGCCGTTGACATTTGGTTTTATATCTTATTATATTTCCGATTTGTTTTTAAATATAAATTGAACAAAACTGAATAGAAACTTAGCAAAGAGAAATTAGTTATTTTTTTACCTTATCACTTTTTATTGACTTGACATCTGCAAATAACAAATAACGAAAGAAAAAAAGTTCACAATTCACGAATCCTCTTTTATTTAGATAATTAGGATTTTCATTTATTGAATATTGGCCATAACCAGATACGACGTTAGGCCAAACATGTCACGAATATACATGTAATAATGCTCTGAAAAATAGCCCTACCCTCAATAAAGAAACAATTCTCATTGAGCATGCAACGATCTTTCCCAACATAACGTTTCCCATTTGTAGTCGTTGTATAACGTTATACAATCGTGTCATTTATCTAGCGTACACCTATCAATAGTGACATAACCAATATTGGGTTTAATTCAATGACCCGAGCTAAACAACGTTTCCAATTCGCAACACGGCTTAAACTCTGATGTGTCTTTTTCTGATCAAATGGTGCATTTGAATACGACGAACTTTACCAATAACACGTTTTTAGTTTGCGAGAAGACCGGTTAAATCTATTGTTTTCTTCCTGATAAGATATGGTGGACTTAGCCTTCTTAGCATTCCGCTTTGCACAGACATGTGCCGCGAATTTCAAGGCTGTCACATCAATTCCAATTATAAACAAGGGTCAAATCGATTTGCACTAAGTGAATACCGTTTAAATTATACTCGCATCGCAACAAAGAGAACCAGTATTCCGATTTTACGGAGAGGGCAGAAAATATGTGTAGCACGCAAGATTAATGACATGCACGGAAAGGAATACGTTACAAATGAACTGTGAACGGGAAAGGTAAGTCTGATCTGAGCCACTTTAGTCGAAATTAAAAATTGAGTCCTATCTAGTTTTACTGAAAAGTAATGAAAGCATAGAGATGTTTTAAGTTCAACCATAAGTAAATAACATTATTAATTAATTGACATCTAATTATAAGCATTAACATACTTACTAGTTTGGTCGACAATATTTGTTAAAATGTAAAAATTAAATGTTTTAGATTTGTGAAACATGAATGCTGCTTTAAAACATAATCATATAGCGGATACATTTAAATGAACATGAATAATAAGAAAGCTCTATTGTATGGTATGCATCTAATTAAACTACCCATGACGTTCCACCAAAAAATGCATAGGTTGTAAAATTACTTAAAATTTACAATCTCTGCATAAACACAAAAACATGTTGTCCAACAGAACGAGACCAAGTATGCAAATCTTGTTTAGCTGGTGGAACGTCGTTTTCGATCGAGGCCGGAACTGTCGTCATTGTCAAATTAATTTGACCATACATCAGTTCTGCAAACACAGAAATAATGAGGACTGAGCGAAGCCTGCAACGTGGGTAAGGCCAAAAATATGGTGGCACTTTATACCGATGTGCACTTTGTTGTGATGCAATATAATATCACAAATAAGCGGAACACTTTCCCCTGGTTGTTAGAACAAATTAAGTCACTGAAACATTCCCTTTACACCGTATGGGAAAAAACAAGGTCTACATGTTTGTATTATCTTATACGATATATATTTCGTTGAACAACTTGTTTCGCTAAGCACAAGTGCCATTGAAAAGACGTTACACAATGAGTAAAGTAGTCGAAACATTCCATGATAAAATTAGTTTTACGGAAATGACTGCACATGTTTTGCTGTTTATACAGTGAAAAAGTGAATAGTCATTCGAAAGCGTACGTGTCCGTAGTAGAACATATTACAAACATGTTATAGCTTTTACTGCTTACATCAGAAACACTGGAAACACATTCACTATTTGTTTTAACCCAGTCTATTTCTTATAATACAATAACACTTGACTCAAGTTGACACACATGTAATACTGCCTATAGATACGACTTACATTGTGATGAATGTGATTGTTTAAGATGTTAACGTATATTTGCGAAGAGAAATTGTGAACATACATATTCAGAATTGTGAGTGAAAAATTAACATGGTCCTTCTAAATGAAATCATAAGAGAACTCATTTAAACGTTGGGTAGCTCGTGTTAATGCCTGTTCAACTTCAAAGCCCTAAGCTATGTTCTCAGTTTCATTAGTATTAAGTGACAAGGAAAAGCAATACTTTTGCTTTTGTAAACATCAACAGTAAAATACATCCGATTTTTTGAAGAAATCCTTTGTAATTGAAATTTAACCGACCAAAAAACACACAAGCAACAATGGAATTTATAAAATGAGAACGATTTATTTTTTATAAATAGTACAATTTCTATGCACACGATAGCTAGAGTAAATAAGGTACGTGTATTCCACATGCCCATATGCACCAAATGCATTCTAATATACACGTAGTAATTAAATGCATTTCGTACAACTTTAACATAAATAGGTATACACTACCGTTTTTCACAATTTCCCACCACCCAAAGCCGTTTGAGTGAGACCTATCTTGTTCTATAATGAAAGCAAACACTCGTCTCTTTCTGTAAACCTTATCATCGAGCAGTCAAGCATTCAGCTTGCTAGGACGTCACACATTTCTTTGCGGTAAGTGCTTGCAGATGTGTCGGTACGGATAAGACCTTGAAATCAAAGCCATGCCTCGTCGAGCGTAGACATGCAATGTATAAGTAGCAAACAACAATCCTACTCAAAGGCGCTTTGCGTTTACTAAACGATGGTGGGCTGTCGGTCGATGTAAAACCAGGAATAAACCGTTTTTGAAGTTTTTGAAAGTGTATGGTTTCTGTCTGACAGATTTATAGTTCTGCGTTGGATTTTCAATTACTTGGTTTCGACGTAAGCATGCTATTCGTCACGGAGGTATTTGTACAACACGATTGCTATAACAACATTTGCTTTGGATACAATTTTGCAAACACATACTTGAGTTTAATGCATGGCATGATTGTTTGGACCAGACACCTGAAGTTAAAGACGCAGGTATGCCCAAATATGTATTGCGCAAGTTCGTGTTTTATCACATATTTATTTGATAAAGAAGTATATTCATTGCGATCACTTTCGACTACATTTTTTTATCCTATCATGGGACGTTAATTCTCATGAGAAAGGTTGTTCACCACACGAAATCGTGTTCATCTATTTAATTCAAACGGTTTTATTAAGAACAGATGTTATATACTGATGTTAATTTATTATTTATTTTGTGTTTGCCTGTACACTTGTATTATGATGAGGTTCAACAGATATAGTCCAGTGTTCGTTCATGGATCGCTTAGTAATACCTTAAAATATAATCATATACATAGTATATAATAATCTCGGAAGGAGGGAAATTCATCAATTTCTAAAATACTAAACAGTACACTAATGTTTTATTTAATGTACATTGCACATAGTCTACATAAACTTGAAAGAGTCGTTTTAAGTATATGTCAATACATCTATGAGCGCAACGGTGCATTCATTTGTTTGAAATAAATTTGTTTTAGAAATCAATATTTTGCTCCATTTATGTTAAAAATTACGCATTTGAACGTTCAGAACTATACAATACTGATTGTTATGAAAGCGCGCTCTAAAGAGCATAACAACTTTATTTACATTCATTATTAATGACTTTAATAAAATCGTTATTTTCTAGAGAGCGCGCTGTCATAAACGAGGACTCATTATAAAGATCTGCTATGCACGTCTATTTTCGGCGTTCATTAGTAAAAAAACATCGTTTTCATTTCCGTTATTTCCGTTGTTTTTGTCTTGGTTTCTGTAATTTTCGAGTAGATTTGATTTATTGGCTATGAGTTAATACTCATTTGCTAAAGATGAAGCGTATGTTTTCGTCCACATATTTTTCTTTTGGAAAGTTACTACTATAAGTAATTATAGCTGTTATTGTATTATTATTATGTTTAGTGGTGGTGGTATACGTAGTAGTAGTAGTGGTAGTAGTAGTAGTGGTAGTTCGCGACAAGAACGGTATAATCTTATTGTTTTCGTTCTGATAATATGTGGTGGACTTAGCCTACGTAGCATTCTGCTATGCATAGGCAAGTGTCGCGAATTTCTAGGCCATCACATCCAATTCCCATGAAGGAACAACAATGACAAATGAGGGTCCGATTGATTTGCACTACATGAATACTGTTTTAGTTATACTCGCATCGCACTAATGAAACCCAGTATTTCGATATTACGAAGAGGGTGGAAAATGCTTGAAGCACGCAACCCTCATGACATGAACGGAAAGGAATGCGTAACAAATTAGCTGTACGATGGACGGATAAGTCTGGTCTGAGCCACTTTAGTCGAAATTAAAAATTGAGTCCGATCTAGTTTTACTGAAAGGTAATATAAGCGTAGAGATGTTTTAAGTTCAACCATAATTAAACAACAGTATTAATACATTGACAACTTATTAAAAGCATACACATGTTAACTAGTTTTGCCGATAACATTTGATAAAAGGTAAAACAAAATGTCATCGATTTTTTAAACATAAATGCTGCTTGAAAACATAATCCTAAAGCGGATATATTTAAACGTACATGACTACAAAGAATGATCTTTTTAATTGTATGCATATATTTAATTAAATTACCATTGACTATTCACCAACAACTGCCCAGGTTGTACAATGACTCGGGATTTACAATCTTTGCATAAATGCAAAAAAACGTCGTCTGACAGAACGAGACCAATTATGCAAACCTTGTTCAGCTGGTGAAATTTCGTTATCAATCGGGATCGAAAGTATCGTCTTGCACTCTTAAATGTTTCGACAATACATCAGTACTGTGCACACAGGAGACTTAGGACTGAGCGAAGCATGAAACGTGGGTAAGGCCAACTAAATTTCGGAACTTTATAAAGATGTGCAATTCGTGTTATGCCATATCATATCTAATATTAGCGGGCAGTGTTGCCTGCATGTTGGAACAGCTTAAAACATTCTCCTATCACCGTGTTTAAAATGTCAAGGTCGACATGTTTGTATTATCAAATCCGACATATATTTTTTGAACAACTTTTTTAATAGGCATGAGTTCCATGTTAAACAAGTAACACAATGAGTAAATAATAAAAACATAACATGCTGATATCTTTTTACGGAAACGACTACATATGTCTTTCTGTTCATACGCATACTAGAAAAGGTGAAGTGTCATTATTTGAAAGACTACGTTTCCTGAGTAGAACATATAACATACATTGTATAGCTTCTACATCAGAAACACTGGAAACACATTCACTATTTTTTTTAACCCAGTATCTTTCTTACAATACAATACCGACACTTTGACTCAACTTGCCACAAATGTGATACTGCCTATAGATGCTACTTAGATTCTGATAAACTTGAATGTGTATAATGTAAACGTAGATTTGCGAATATAAATGCTGACCATACATAGTCCGAATTGTGAATAACAAATGAATATAGTCCTAAGAAATGAAATCATAAGAGAACACCTTTAAACGTAAGGTATCTCGTGTTTATGCCTGTTTAACATTAAAAACCTAAGCAAGTTAATATTGCTAAACTGGGTCCGTATTAAAATAAAACATTCTAAGACTTAAGAATAACGAACAAACTTAGCTCCAATAATACATGTTCAGCTAAAAATATATATAGGCTATAAGTTCACATATTTTCGAAAATGTATTGTTTTAACTGACGAATAGTGTAGCTAAAGTTATAACAGTAAGTGTCCTGTTGCATGGTATTATACTTTGAGAACAGGAGAGTTGCAATCATAAGTTTTAATTTTAGATTTAAGTCTTAGAACTGGTATGAGAATATGGGTCCTGGTTAATATTGTATAATTGTGTAAGCTGAAGACTAGTATTTTCAGATACAAAACGTGATCTTAATGTTCACTTAATAACAATTTATGTTAGGATTTCACTTAATAAATTTCAAATACCAGACCAGAAAATATATAAGAAGAGCAAGTGTTATAATTATTCGTTGTCTTACGTTTTTGCATTCACAGTTCTCAAATTTACAACCTTTGTATTACCATGCGCACATAAAATTTAACGGATGTCATACATTTGTAGAGGCATATTAACATGTAACGATCACCTTTTATATATACTTGACAAAATAATTTTAGTCAAATGGGACATTGTCAGTGGATCTTGAAAAAAAAATGTCTCAGTATTTTTCAATCAAATGCGCATTTTAAATTAAGTGCCTGATACCAACTACATGTGCTGAAATGCATTGTTTGTCTTCAATGAAATACCGTTAATGGTAATGCCTAATATTCTCAGTTTCATTAGTATTAAGTGACAAGGAAAAGTAATACTTTTGCTTTCGTAAACTTAAACAGTAAAATACATCCGACATTTTTGCAGAAGTCCTTTGTAATTGAAATTCAACCGACCAAAAACACACAAGCACCAACGGAATGTATAAAAGGATAACTATTTAGTAATTATAAATAGTACAGTTTATATGCACATGATAGCAGGAGTTCATACGGTACGTGTATTTCATATGCCCATATGCATTCTAATATGCACATATTATTTAAATGCATTTCGTACAAACGAAACAGTAATCAATTCAATAAACGTGATTTACTTCCATCAGAACTGACACCATTTTCAAATACTTTGATTATTTTTAAGCGGATGTTAGCTTTTACATAAACAGTTATAAAGTACCTTTTTTCACAAAATGCAACCACCCAAAGCCGTTTGAGTGAGACATATCTTGTTATATAATGAAAGCAACATATAATTTCTTTCTGCAAACCTAATCATCGAGCTGTCAAGAATTCAGCTTGCTACGACGTCACACATTTCGATGAGGTAATTGCTTGCAGATGTGTCGGAACGGATAAGACCTTGGAATCAAAGCCATGCCTCGTCGAGCATAGACGAAAAATGTTTAAGTACCAGAGAAAAACCCTTGTGAAAATTGCTTTGCCTCATTCACTTAAAAGATGGTTAGGTGAATGTAGAGATAAAACAAAGAATGAACCGTGTTTGAAGTTTTTGAAAGTGTATGGTTTCTTTCTGGCAGATTTATAGCTCTGCTGAGGCTTTTGAATAACTCTGTTTTACCGTAAACATGATATTGGTCACGGAGGATTCTGGACAACGTGATTGCTATCACAACATTTTCTTCAGATACAATTTTACAAAACACTTTTTTTGAGTTTTATAAAGAAAAGAAATGCATGATGTATTTTGTTTGGAATAGACACCAGAAGTTAAAGCCACAAGTGCACCTATATATTCACTACGCAATTTCATGTTTTATCGCATGTTTGTTTGATGAAGAAGTTTATTCAGTGCGATGATTTTTGTTTATCCTATCATGGAACGTTTAATCTCATGAAAACGGTTTTACATCACATGAAATCGTGTTCAGTTATTTAATTCAAACTGTTTAATTAAGAACAGAGGTAATCTTATGATGTTAATGTATTATTTATTTTTGTGTTATCATGTACACTTGAATTATGATAAGGTTCATCAGATATAGTTAAGTGTTTGTTCATGGGTGGCATAGTAATACAAATATATAAATATAAGAATATAAATAATATATGATAATCATGTTAGGAGATTAATCCATTTCTTACAAAAATAAACACTTCAATAGAGTGTTATTTAATGTAAATTGGGAATAGTCCATTACAAATGAAACAGTCGCTTTACCAACAGTATTGTTCAATACATTACTTTGAATAAAACCTGACCACATGACAACATATAATTTGTCGAGGACAAATATAATTAGGTCAAATTGTTCACAGTCAGATTAAATGTGATGTAAACAATTGATTAAAAAAGTGTGATGTGTCCTTACTTCAACAATTGAAGATCAATAAAATAAGGACACTCCAATCCAATTCGTTAGCTTAAGCATTAATAAAAAATCGGGTAATTAAAGAACGATGCATCAAAAGAAACGTAGCAGCTCATGTATATAATGATGCGTGATTCCACTTGATTTGTGGCGTGTTCTGAGAAAACTGGACAAAATGCTTGTGCGTAAAGTGTCATCACAGATTAGCCTGTGCAGTCCGCATAGACTAATCAGGGACGACATTTTCCGCCTAAACTGGATTTTCGCTTAGAAGAGACATCATTTAAACGAAAAATTCCATAAAAGCGGAAATTGTCGTCCCTGATTAGCCTGTGCGAACTGCACAGGCTTATATGGGATGACAATTTACGCACAAGCATTTTCCCAGTTTTCTTAGAACATGCCACATTACAGCGTATGTATTTTCTTCTTTAGAATGCACGTTTCACTTGGCCACAGCAATTTGATAGAACATAAACTTTGAAGATGTTTTACAAGCCTTTTTACACTGATAAATAAGTTCACTCGAGAAAATGTGTCTGGATGTATTGCCAGTGTAAATACTTGCTGATGTATGAATACAGATACCGTATGTTTAAATACATGTTTTTTTACCGAAGCTAGAATCTTGGTCACGGAAAGAAATGGTTTGAGCGTTAATGTCTTGCTTAGACCTTGTGATGTTGTATGGCAGTTAACATGCATACACAGCCAGTGCATGTACCGCCTATATATGTATAATCGTTAAACCAATGAAATCTATGAGTGCAACGGTGCCGTCATTTGTTTGAAATAAAACGACTGCAACATATATGTATACAGCGTTTATTTCTGCTTTTCAAATTGACAACATAGGTCATATAAAAACCAGATCGAAATTAAAATGTTGTCATCTTCCGCGACCCATCCTAAAGTATGGTGACTGCGTTAGCCGGAAATATATACATATGTTTTATATATTGTTTGTATTTATATAATTCGCTTCGTTATGTTTTTCGTCAGTTTGCACAGTCGTGATTTATTGTTTCGTAAGCATTATTAAGTATGTGTTGATTATTTACGAGAACGCTGGATTGTCTTGTGGCTCGGTCTCTATCGGTCGAGATTGCTACGTTGATCCCTAGAACGAATATAGCCATAATTGTGTTTACTTCTAGATTACATCACATCGATTGGTTTGGGTCATATAGTGCCTTAACGGAGTCTGACTGCATTACACATGTATTATACCATTAAAAACTAACAATGAAGTGTATATACTGTTTTGCAGACCTGTGAACAAATAAAATTACCTTTTCACAGGTCTGCCTAAAATTATATAACACCTAAACATAAAAAAGCTAATAATTACAATGCTGTATTCAGGAAACAAATGAAGGATTATTAATAAATTCGAACAAATATTCAAATAGTTAGGTAGATTTGTTTACAAAAACATGGACAGTGCTTGCCATTTTGAGCTTTCTCAAGAATTAACATTTTCAATATAACGTAACTAGGTAAGGCGAGCACGATGTGTTTACCTTTGTATTTCCTATTAAGTTTCCGCAATTTATGTTTTTTCGGGGATTGGTAAATTACGTATAGCAGGCACATTGAAATAAGTTGTATTGCTAGAATACAAATGGCGTATTTTTATTAATAGCAATTGGCTAACTTTCGGGAATAGGAACAACAATTTATTGACATGTGTATCCTTCATACCTAGCTATTTACTAAAGTGAGACTTCAAACATGGTGTTTTGATGTCGACTGTGCGGACAGTTCCCTGGGCATATCAAGTAGTAAAATCAAAAGCAATGAATTTCCGGTCAAAACGTAGACCTTGTATATATCATATGCCGAATAAGTACCATTTCTGAGTAGAATAATAAATAGTTCGTTTGTTATATGTAATGAACGTTTTACACGATACTAGCCCAGGTAAGGATGTCCCATTTTTCCGAGTAAAATATTTGTACTTTTGTTCTCGCTTTCAAAACACATCTGTGTCTAACTATGGTTTAAATGCGCCTTTCACAGATCTAATAGTTTTTAATAGGCCATACACATAAAAATACACTAGTTTTTCAATCAATATTTCGCTCCATGTATGTTACAAATAACGCATTTGAACGTTCAGAACTATACAATACTGATTGTTATGAAAGCGCGCTCTATGGAACTGGGAGCGTTCCTTTGATCTCCCTCAAAGACACCAAGTACTGGTTATAGTCCCAGGAAACGGACTCGAGAGCGTTTATATAAGCCTACGGCTTTCGATGCAATCGAGCTAAAATAAATAGGTTTAAACTATAGAACATAACAACTTTATTTACATTCATTATTAATGACTTTAATAAAATCGTTATTTTCTAGAGAGCGCGCTGTCATAAACTAGGACTCATTATAAAGATCTGCAGCTGACTGCTATGCAAGTCTATTTTTGGCGTTCATTAGAAAAAAAATATAATGATTCGCTTTCATTTCCGTTATTTTCCTTGTTTTCGTCTTGGTGTCTGTAATTTTCGAGTAGATTTGATTTGTTTTCTAGAGTTTATACTCATTTGCTACGGAAGAAGCCGATGTTTTCTTCGACATATTTTTCTTTGGGGAAGTTACTTCTATGAGTAATGATAGCTGTAATTGTCTCAGTATTATGTTAAGTGGTGGTAGTTGGTTATAGTAGAAGTGGTAGTAGTAGTGGTAGTAGTAGTAGTTGTAGTTCTCGACAAGACCTGTAAAATCTTATTGTTTTCTTTCTGATAATGTGTGGTGGACGTAGCCTACGTAGCACTCCGCTTTGCACTGGCATGTGCCGCGAATTCCTAGGCTGTCACATTAATTCCAGAAAAGGAACTACAATGACAAACGATGGTCCAATTTATTTGCACTATATGAATACCGTTTAAATTATACTCGCATCGCACCAATGAGACCCAGTATTCCGATCCTATGTAGAGGGTAGAAACTGTGTGTAGCATGCAAGCTTAATGACATGCACAGAAAGGAATGCGTAACAAATGTACTGTACGCTGGTGGAGCGCCTATATCGATCGAGGCCGTAACTGTAGTCGTTCATTGTCAAATAATCCGACAATGCATCAGTGATGTACACACAGAAAGATTAAGGACTGAGCGAAGCCTGAAACGTGGGTATGGTCAATAATATGGTGGCAATTTATACCGATGTGCAATTTGTTGTGATGCCATATAATATCACAAATATGTGGAACAATGCTGCCTGCATGTTAGAACAACTTAATTCACTGAAACATTCCCCTAACACCGTGTCTGAAATGTCAAGATCGACATTTTTGTGTTATCTTATCCGAGGTATTTTTCATTGTAAAAAATATCGTAGCAGCATTTTCATGCCACACCCGTTAAACAATTTGTTATATAAAGAGTAAAGTAGTAGAAATATAACATATACTATATGATGATATTGATATTTAACAGAAACGACTGCATATGTTTAGCTGTTTATATGCCTAAGTTAAAACTTGAATTGTCATTTGTAAGCGTGCGTATCATTGGTTGAACATACTACAGGAGTGTTATAGCGATTACTTCTTTCATCAGAAACAATAGAAACCCATTCAGTATTCGATTTATTAAAATCTGGTATTATACTATAATAACACATGTTTGACTAACGTGGCCACATATGAGGTATTGTCTATATATACGACTTAGATTGTGTTATATGTGATTGTGTATGATGTAATCGTAGAGTTTCAAAGAATAAATGAATTGTGAACATATATATACATTTTTTTTAATCAGATATGAACAAGGCATGTATACACAAATTAAGAAAACTCATGAAAACTTTTAGTTGCTCGTGTTTATGCCCTTGTTACGCCCTTAGCCCTTAGCAAGTAAACAGTGCAAACCTGGGTCCGTATTCACCAATCTATTGTTGTCTTAGAATACACAATGGACTTCGAACCAAGACGCTATGCAAATGTTAACATATACAGGTTATGCATTCTGCTTATTGCATTAATATATTGGTCTAAATGACATACATGTTGTTAGAGGAATTAGTTTCATATATCATTCTATTATACTTAATAAAAAACAAAACTCTTTCGATATTAACCATTATATTTATAATTAAGTCTAAGACAAGGTTGGTGAATACGGGCCCTGGCTAATACTGTATCATTATGTAAGCTGAACGCTAAGATTTTCAGACGTACACTTTGATCTTAAATGTTCACTAAATAACATTTTTTGTCAAATTTCCTTCAAGAATTGTTTATACCCGCCGAGAAAATGTGTGAGGAGAGTGAGATGTATTATAACTTGAAAGTAAACAGTTATACACAGTGACTACCGTTATTAAAACTTGCCATCACCAAAAGTCGTGCAAATACAAAATACGTTCATTAATCTACAATGAAATAAAAGCGTCGTTTCTTTCTGCAAACCATATCATCGTGCAGTCATGTTTTAGTTTGCATGAAGTTCCACACTTCTTTGCCGTAATTGCATTCATATGTGTCGGTACGGGGTCCTTCTTATAATCAAAGGCATTCCTCATCGAGAATAGACAAGACATTAACAAGTACCATAGAATCATCCCTGTCAAAGTCGATTTACCTTATTTACTAAAAGATGTGGGCTGTTGTTCGATGTAAAGCATGGCGTGAACCGTTTTTGAAGTGTTTATAAGTGTATGGTTTCCACAGGCGAGAATTGTAGCTCTGCTTTAGATTTTGTTGACGTAAACATGCTATTCATCGCGGAGGTATTTTGGCAAATTGATTGCTATAAAAACACCCTCTTTAGATACAATTTTTATTAAACATGTACTTGAGTTGATTACAGGAGAGAGAGAGAGATCATATTTTTTGTACCCGACACTTGCAGTTATAGCCGTAAGCGAATCCAAATATTGTGTGCGCACTTTCTTGTTTTAATTGCATGATTATTTGATAAAGACATGTATTCAGTGCGATAACTTTCGTAAAAGATATATATAAAGAAAACTTCAGTTGCACCAGCAGGAGACAATCCTTATTATACAAGGGCAAGGATTGTTAATAACGAAGAACCAATTGAAAAAAAAGTAAGACACAAAACAAATGCACTGGAAAAGACGCACACGGATAAAACACACGAACAAACATGAATAAAACTGATATCATCGCATTGGAATGTCAATGTAAAAGAACGGTGGGTTTAAACAGATTTCTAGAAGCTCAAAACATCACCCCTGGCCCAGAATCCTCCAGAAAAACATTATGTAAAAATAAAAAGTAACCCCATATCATCACAATTCATATTATATAGAAATAGATTCTGAAGAGAAAACATGTCAATTGAAAATACTATTTAACTACTGAATGACTGTAATACAGACCCGAGAACCAGAACTCATATTACATTTGTAGAAATAGGCGAGGTCTATGCAACAGAGAATGGTAACCATTTTTATGAACAGTTTTTGAAACAACCTTCTTCTTTTGCGTTTATAAAGACATCAAAGTATGGATATAACCAAACAAATTATGTTTGGGTTATGATGTAAGCATTTAATATACACCTTTCTAAAACATGATTTTTGGTAAACGTAGTTAGAACGACATATCAACACACATTTTTCTTCGGATTTCCCTTTGTCTCAAATAATTCTTACAAACAAGTGAGAGAAAATTATATGAAGCATTTATATTGAACATCTTCATACTACATGTATACAAATACAGTTTTACCACAAGGACGCAAAATTGCACTGAGACGAAGAACGCATGAGCAATTAATTTAAACATGAAATGGATTCATTCACACATAATAATCATTTATGCCCTGATGCTATCTTGGAATACTGAATGTTCTTCATATTCAAAGAAACTTGTTGATATATAAATCAGTGCAATCAACGATTTCTAACATTCAAGTTTCAAGGGGGAAAAGCAATATGGGATCATAATAAGAAAGAATAAATGCTTACCGAGTGCAAAAACTTATTATACATATTTAGACATATGTGACATAGACCATTCTTAGCATTGACCGTTCCAAGGCGGTGACCCCAGCTTTATTCTACTATGTGTATATGTTGTTTCGTTTTGTGCCGTACTGTACCGTTTTGGCAATTGGTTCCTTGCCATAAATAAAGGACCACAGAGGTGAGTATGATAAAACTGCAATACTGCTGAAGCTTCTGGAGTTTCACTTCTTCATATGTGAGTGGAACCGATTGTTCACATTATGTATTGAAAAACACATAACGAACAGAACGATCAACACCAACGGGTATAAATGCAGTACCTATTTTGTTGAATAGTATCTGTATTGATTTGTTAACAAGCTTTTGTCAATCACCGCGAATTCAGAGAGCTTATTATCACAAAGATAATACATCATTTCAATCAGTGCATTGTACATGAATGGTAAAATAATGTTTGATCAGTGCAGATAGTTGAAGAACCGACGTGAGTGCTGAAACTCCATAAGTTCGGTCACAAGTCTTTGACAAGATAGTTCGGCCCTCCGCACGTACTTGGTACACTTAAGTTATTTTTACAACCTGCAAGACGAAGCATTATTGCTATTGCACCATTTTAAAGGGACAAACTCACAGCTGTTTGTGTTGTTATTTTCTAAAAATATCATAAAGTTAATTTACTTACAAAACTGTAAAGGGGATTAATAGGTCTAAATACTTATAATAAGGAAGAAAACAAATATAAATACAAAGTCTGGCTGCCCCGGGGTATCATTACATACTTCTTGTTTATCAACACCATAACGACCAGTATACAAAACAAACGCATTCAAATCGATTAACGATAAGTTAGTAATAAATGTTAAAGTTTCTACAAACGCGAACGTAATTCGAATATGTACACTTCCTTTGTACCAACATGCAGTAAAGTTAAGACTCCATTTGCATGCAGCATTTTCGAGTTTAAACATAATGGAGTGTATTTCTATTTTACTTAATAAAATACATTTACTTTTGTTTGGTAGGAGCACCCTTCAACGTGCGTTGCATTAATATAAGTTGATATGGGCACTACGATTGACGCGTGTACGTTTAACTGTTCGTCCCTTGAGAAGAAACATAATGTATGTCGTCTGTACATATCTGCAAAGGCACGTGAGCCGATTATATAGTTTTATTTACCAAGTGTCGTTTAAACACATTTACTGGAGTCATGTTAAAAACTGTTATTGTTTGTTGGTTAACTTACCAATCGTCGTTATCACAGTAAGAGCAAAGTAGAACGCCCCAGCGAACTGCCACTGCGTGCCCGCTTTGTACGGCACGGACTGAATTATATTTCTGTGCAGAAGGTTGAAGTAAGCATCTGTCATGTTGTACTTGATGCGGATTCTTTTTCCTCATTAAAGTAGTCCTTGCTCTATTCTTCTCCGTCTCCGATTCAAGGGCATCAAGAACGGCTGCGCCCACTAAGAGATACGTGAATGTGCAGACGATAAGAGCTAGAGTCCGTGTATTTTGTTTCTTCATATCTAAACGGCGTCGTGATTATGGGTGGTCGTGGCGAAGACTGTCTCTGGGTCTTGAGCCTCACCCGATTCAAAACTGCCATAAGGTTCACTTTTGTATCACGTTTAGTTGCGATTCGGTCAACATATTATGTGGATCTTGCTCCGATACCGTTCTAAAATGGGTTTGTAATGCTGACGTGTTACATAATCAAATCTTCACTGAGTGTTTGATTTACGTATTGGCGAGTGCGGTATTAAATGAAGCCAAACTGGAATCCGTAGATCATCGTATTAAGATACGAGAACAATACCAACAGTCACGTCCATCTCAATACTAAAGCACATTACTCATTGACTCCACTTTCCATCCGTATTTTTTATTGCACTTGCGTATTTTTTGTATGTCTGGGCGCGGTTAGTTCTTCATACGTGTGCTTCCAATGCACTACGGTTACCGTTTTGACACTTTATACAGTGATTTAATCAGGAACCTCGTTGTGGTGGAATTCTGAAAGTTCAAAACGTATGTGGTAATGTTTTTGTGCCATAGTATAATAAAGTGTATAAATGATGTACACGAATAAAAGTTCAACGCGTCCACGGACTAGACAGTGCTCCCGATCACAGTACGTTAACTAGTGGACTCAAGCATACATAGTGCATGCATGAATTTGTGCAACAGAAAAAACAACAACATAAACATATCACAACCATTGCCTGCAACCACAGGCACGTTCTTGATAAATGCACCAAGTCCCTAAACGTCGTGAAATTCCATTGTTCATAGGATATGTTTTAATCCGATCAGAACAACACGTAAATACGACTTCCACAACATCTTCTAGGATCGAACGTTATATATGAGTGGTGTTTCCATAGACGTATCAATGCTTAACATTAAGTTTTTAAACGAACCCTGCATTGAAATTGTGATAACTGACAAGCTGTGCAACAAAACGTGTACACTCGATGTCATTTTGAAAGTAATTGTAGTGCCACATATAGACATGTGACATGTGTCTTTATTTCATTGCATCCTGCCTCATAACGTTCGTATTATGTTGCTCTCGTTCATATCAAACCACGAAATACTTAAGTTTAAACTAAATCGAATTTAAGTTATCTTGTCTAGCTTTTTAATAACAAACGTAGTCATTAATTCTGGTTTAAGTGTGAGGTTCGACGCTTCATTTAACAGGTTTAAATCCCAAATGCTTTGCATTGAACGTTCCGATGCACTGAACACTGCTTTAATCATGTATGTTTTAATATCGTGTTGCATGCATTTTCCAGTAGTGTATATACGTTAATTAACTTGCCTTAAATAAACGACTAGCGGGCGTTTATACGAATTTGTCTTCATAATATTTCAGGAGTTTTATTATTCCTATATACATGTAATCATGTAACAAAGATATTAATACAATTATGTTACAAACCAATACATTGATTTAACCCCAATGGATATAAAAGCTTTGATTGCATTGGAATGAAGGGGCATGTTGTTGAATAACATATAATATGTTATTGAAACATCATGGCTTAAACAAAACCCACACTTCATTCTGATATTCTTTGTTCTAACGACACATAATATAAAAGCATTACCCGCTTCAATTTAAAACGTACATGTAGTTTATTACCCACATACATATATGTTTGGCAGTAATAGCTGAAATTCATCGCATGCAATATCTGCATAGCAAATTGTAATGAGATTATGCCAAAAGACGATATACCATTAGTATTCGCACATATTGTGCGAGAAAAACAAACACACTGCCATCCTCACAAAAATAACTATGGAAACAATTGGAAGTTAAATAATGAAAAACGACGGTTATCTTTACATAATATCTATAGCAAATACCTTAATGGAAAGAGACTATTGGGAAATCTTCGAAGGACTTTCAATGTTTATTATTGCTCTAGTGTTTCAAATAATATTCTGCAATGATGATAACGCATATTTGCAACGCTTTCTCAGAAACGCAACATAAGTCGGTCGCATTTGGAGATGCAATTTTGATCTTGACGGATGATAATGTCGAACAATGTTAGCGGGAGATCTTACAATCTGAAGTAATCCGTCATAAACATTGATTTCGGCCTTGTGCATAAGATAAAGGAGCACTCTCATTTGCATACAATTAACGTTGCCCAAAAGGATATAATTCTTTACATGATAACACGCTAAAATGTTCGAAAATAGTTTGCTTGCTTTTGATCAGTTTTACTAAATTCGATCGTATTCACTAAATTTTACACTAAGCTTGTGATAATTCACACCTTATTCGCTGATATTCTCTAAATTAACGGTATCTAAAAATATTGTTTGAAATAAAGATTGGAAGGATGTCTTCATGTCATGATTTCACATTCTAATTGATGTTGAAAATCGTTAAAAACAAATATTAACACAACTAAATGTATAGCCCACGTAACTATTTTTGATAATTTAATGATACAATCACATTTTCTGTGTGTGTACATTGTCCATAAAACAATGTTTATGCATATATGTGTTGTGAGTCCAGAAAGATATGTAGGCATTCTGTTTGTCGTACATTTCCCACTCAACTATATAAAATTGTTAACAAGTTTGTATCAGTATGATGCTGTTAACTTATAAATTTGGATATTATTTGTAAATACTAGCCCATTCATATCATATATAAGTTCAACATGCACACCTTTGTAAAGTGTACACAATAGAAAGTTGAAACTATGCAAAACATATCATATATTTATTACAAAATAAACGGGACATTATTAACCACATGTCACCAATGCAAATGACTTGTTTATTATGTAGCGTCCGACACACACTAGCTGTATATTTCTAAACAATCAATTACTAGATCTAAAATGCTAATGCAATTGGTAGCGCTTAGCAACAGATGCTGCCAACAAATGAATTGAATAAGTAAACACAATGCGCATATTTATGGAAGCAAGAATCGAGGTCGAGACAACGGGAGGTGCAAATGTACCACACTTATAAAATTAGTTGTTGTTGTTGTTGTCTTGTTCAGATGTTGCCTCTTTGTATATTGTGTTGTTTTAATTATGAATGCTTCTTTCATTTATATTCGTTAATTTAACGTTATTTAAGAAAGAAACATATGTCTGTCTGGTGAAACAAAAGCTGTTAACAGTGTTAATTTGCAAACATTGCAGCGTGACATTGACCGTTGAGCTGAGAAGGATACACATGTGAGTCATTTGTTGATTTGCTATTGTGGTTAAATGACGACTATCAAGACTGCACAAGCTGTATCATGACCATATTGTGTTTACTAAACATAAAAAATAACTTTACCTTCGAGATAGAAATACAAACTATGCCACATCCATTTAACGATGAAGCTTTGTGCAATCATTTTTGTTTGTAATTAATAATTTATAACGAAATGGGATCAATACTTGCTAGAAACATGTAATTATGAACATTATTCCATGTATTGAATGTATATGACATATATATTTTAAAATTGGTCTCATCCGTGTTGTAGTATTATTATTCTACATGTAATTTATGCGATGACGAATAATATTTGGTTATAACTGTAAAACAAATCGTTTGAATATATATAACGTTTTCTTTATTAAACATATAAATAAAACATACCATATAGATCTTACTAAGAAATAAATTATAACGATAATAACTAGTAATACAAAGATATGTGACAATGATGTTGTTTTCGCACTTTAATTAGCACATTATTAATTGTTATTTATGTTCAAAATAACTTTAATAAGTTAATAACGAGTTAATTGACAAGTTTAGACTATGATTTATTCGATGTTGTATTTTGTTTCCCTGGAATATTTTGACAAGATTTGGGAACAAAGCATATAGAATGACGAAGTTACTTTCCACAAACTGAATAATGTCAATATTTGGAAATATTGATGCATAACATATGGCATAAGCGAGCCGTTCGTTTTACGCGATACACGTTCTTAACATGGTAAAAATGTGTGGCAAATAACAAGTTGCCTCCACGAATCTATATATGTTTGGTAAATATGCATATTGCTGAGCAGTTACTTTTGACCTCTGATTTTGATCATGACCTTTGAGCAAGGACATGAGTCTAAGCATGAACTGTCATCAGGTAGAAAGAAATGTGATTCTTTATTGAAACCTCAAAACAGATTAATCATGAGACTATGTCAACACAGGTAGTCTCCAAGTGAGACCTTGAGCTTATTCGCGTGTCTAAACATGCTGTATCTACAATGTTGTTGAAAATGAAAATCGAAACCAAACAGCACTGTCGACTAACGACGTCCGTTTTGCTATAATTATGCATTCAAACTTTCGCGAGAGTTATGCTTAAACTGAGATGGTTTGTTAATGGGGCAATACCAGACAAAAATTCAAGTCATTATTTCGCTTGTACATGTATGTTCTAAGTGCATCAATCTGTACAAAAATATTACATGACGGTCACTAACTTGGTACTTAATGAGGCAAAACACATATAAACCACTTGTTAAAGGGAGACCGAAAACATTCCAAGAAGTCCAACCGTGTTTGTGAAGTATTTGGTATTAACATATTTTCAGAAAGGTTATATAAAATGCCTAGCTTTGTCGAAATCAATTGTCTATTTGGTTAGGCCAATGCACGTAATGATCCATGTAATTTCCTGCGTAGCACTAGCTACCGTTGATAAAATTATTGAAACACTATACACGTGTCGTCTGTTTTGACTTTGACGAAAATAAACACTCAAAACCAATGTGCAAAAGTTCATTAGGGAACTGAATGACAACTTATCTAAAAAAAAGGCTGTCAGAAGGCAAGCTAAATAAATGATATATGTGACCTGGGTCAGTATAAACAAACTAAGTCTTAGACTTAAGTGTACAAATAAAGAATATTATTATAAATGTAATGTACTCAAAGTACATGAAAATCAAGTATAGCATGGCAGTTAACACCTATATGTATATAATCATTCATTATGAACAATATGTTAATGATATAAACACCATTTTAAGCCTGATAATATACAAACTCTGATTTATGTTTTTATTATTTCTAAGACATGTTTGATTGATTAAGTATAAGAATGGTTTGGTAATTACGGAACCCGATTGGTTCTACTCACTGAAAGAAGACTGCCTTGTTTACAATATCAGCAGACGTTCAATAACGTTAATTAATGACTATTTATCCTGCCTCTGTTGCAAACAATGACCTAATAAAGGGGTGGCAAATACATTTCCCTATCTCCGGTCAACAGCAAGTAGTGTATTCCTACGCACGCTGTGCCACATAGTTGAGTGTAACCTTTCCAATACACTACACAAGGGTGACGCATTATTGTGACGCATCGTGCATGTCATCGTTTATATAACATATCATCCTACTTTGCATTTTCTTTAAAACATATTACAGAACTGGCTTTCCGTTTTTTTATTTCCATTCACTTGATTACGCAATTTATGACGTTTCTCGTGTGACGCCATTTCTCTGACGAAACATTTATAGTTTAAGCAAGACTCTGTGGATTTTAGGGACAAGAATTTGGACGTTGTGTTTTTTTAACAGCAAAATATTTAATATTTTTTAAGCATTGAACGAATACAAAACGTATTTCGGATTGTGTGTTTGTCATGCATATTTGTTAATTTCGATAGGAATTCAATAACTCGCTCCGACAGGATAACGATTTCGTTAATCATGTTTTTGGTAAGAATGGTAAGCATTCGATACAAACGCCATGAAGAAATAGTGTGGTTTAAACTACTTTTCGATAACGGGATGGACGAACAGAATATGTAAGTACATATAGTTGTAACTTTATTGTTATAAGAATTGGATTAAAGCTGTTATTGAGGTAAATAAAATTGAGTCTTTGTTTTGGCTGTTGCATGTTTGTATGCCCCCGAAGGTGGGCATATAGTGATCGCACTGTCCGTCTGTCTGTCCGTCTGTCCGTCTAAAATTCCGTCACTCTTTGCGTTTAGGTTTCGAAAAATGTGGAAAAACACTTTGCGTTTAGGTAAAGAAAAATGTGGAAAAAGAGGGCATATGCCATCCTATGGTGACAAGCCTTGTTTTAATTTCTAATGATATAAAATGAAAATCATTTTGTGTTTTGCTGTTGCACATTGTTTTCAATTTCCAAAATTAAAAATATCACATTCTCGGTTCAAATTTTATTTCTTCTCATAACTTTAATAGAAAAGTATTAAACGGACCAGTTTAATGTGGAACTATTTTTTACGTGACATAATCGGTATTAATTCGTGCGTAAGACATGTTGTGTACATGTAGGTGCTGACCAGAATAATTATATTGTTAACTTAATAAATCATTTGTCTTTTATAAAATGTGTTAGCGGCATAATTTTAAATGAAGTTTTTCCGGTTCGGCCCAAAAAAGAAAATGGGGCTCGCTCAATCTCGCCCTATTTTCTTTTTCTAAGCCTCACCGGATAAACTTTCTCCATCTCGCCACCAACCATGTATTTTCTATTTATACACTGTAAACTAGTTCATTCATTTTACTGAAAGCTATTACGTGTATCGCCCTGAACAAGTTTTATCTTTTATAAGAAATCCATTTAATTATCTTATTTATTTGTAGTATAGGGATGTACTAGAATGCATTTTGATAGTTTTGTCCAGTATAACATATGATATTGATCACTTTCCTTAAAGCCACACAACTCATTTGGCATAGTAAATTTAAGTATAAATAAGTAATATAATTTATTCATGCCAATTAGAATATATATGGTGGTTACAAGGTAGGAATCCGTCTCTTGCGCGCTTTAAAACTTAAAAAAAAATCGCGTTTGTCGAAATGGACGTATACTTCTAGAAATCCTACTTTCGGTTTAAAAGCGGTACCGTTTGAAAAATAATAAATTACTTGCTAACTAGGCTATAGATTTAATTTTATCTGTGCCAATTAGAATATATCTGGTGGTTACAAAGTAGAAATCCGTCTTTTTTGCGCTTTAAAACTTAAAAATAATCGCGTTTGTCGAAATGGACGTATAATATAGAAATCATACTTTTTGTTTTAAAAGCGGTAATTCCCGGTTGAAAAATAATAAATTGCTTTCTAACTAGGCTATAGATTTAATGAAAAGTTTGCACACTTTCAAATTGTATCTATATGTTTTGATAAACATGTACTTTATTTCAAGGTGTGTGGCTTTAAATAAGGGTCTATCGGATTGTAACGATTGTTTTCAATATATATGTTTTATAAGTATAAATCCCGTAAGTTATTGCATCATTCGACGACTGTGAGCAATTTTAAAACCAGAACATTTCCAACACGAGTTTTTCTAACGTTATTGGAGCTTTGAAAATCGCAGTCGCAAGCAGGACGTGCAGTGGACATGTATCAGCGAGTGAGTTGTGTGTGTTAATGCTGCATATGTTTCTTTTTTTGAAAACTTGTACATCAGCATTCGTTTTAGTGATCTCGTCACATGCAAAATAAATGTAGCGGTGAAAAAGCGCCTTTGAAGTCAATAATGTTCTAGACTATTGTAGTGTAGTAACAAGTAAATAAGTAGAAGGTGTTAAGCAAGGTCTGTTTTTCCTATTGTGTAACTTACTCATGTATCAAAGAACTTGATCGTAAAACGCAGCTAAGGCGTTTATTTGACATAATTAAACATAGTTTGTTTCTCACGCAGAATGTGCTGAATACATTGAATACATTGAATTATTTCTAGTTGACGTATGTGCACACATGCCATCAAACAAAATGTTACGCTGTATTGCTTTCGTTTATCTTTTTGAACAAACTGACATTTTGTTATGTTATTAATAACATATATTAATTCAAAATTCAAAAAATAGGTAGATACATGTATTGACAGCAAAAGCATATCAGTATATAATAAAAACCCGACTGTTTCATTCTTGTTACATACATTTCGACGAATACATCGTTAACGTCTGTTTTTACTACATATAATAGCAAAAAACCCACACCAAGATGATATAATTTAAAACGAAAGCTACTGTGAGTATAAAACAACTGATGAAGTGATTGGATATATTAATCTGGTTGTTAAACAGGTAGACTTGGGAAGAATGATTGCCAAAAACACTTGTCTTTAATTNACTGTAAACACTATAACATATTTTATTGTTATAAATACAATGCCTTGTTAATGCTGAAAATTTAGTTCTTAGTTATTATTATATTTTGGTACAAATATCCATTCCATTTAAGCTTGATTTGTTTCTAATGTCGTATGCTTAGTTTTCGATACATATAAAGTCCGCCTCAAAACATTCGGTCTCAAGGAAGATTATGTGATTATGTATATGAGAAACAGCATTCGAAAGTTACTTATGTTGTGATCGTCACTTTGACGTCAACGCGAACTGTTTTGATGAGTTATTTAGAAGTTGCATTATTGAAACAGTTAGCGCTTGGTTTATTGTAACAGACGTAGAGGCAAATATACAAATACCATAATATAGCTTAACCACATGCATCTGTATACACCCGGTTTATCCGCCCAATGGGTAACATTAAACCTTCCAAGGCGGTCACCCAGGTTTTAATCATTATTATGTTAAGTGTGTTGCTGACCGTTTTGTCCTCTATCTTACAGCTAATTGGCCACTTGGCTTAAAATAAAACATTTGAATATGGTATCACGAATTAATGTTCTAATAATGTTTTAAATTTAAATTCCTTTATTTGCAATGGAAAGAACAATATTGCAAACTTTTCACAAAATATGTCTTCTTTAAAATCTGCGTTACATTAATTAAGTAAACATTAAAACTATTTGAATTACAGAGGTACACCATTTATTACGCAAATTAACGATTATAAAGAACCATAATATAGAAGTGCTTTACGCGGTCTGGCTGATTATTACAAATGACAAAGAGTTTAAGCCCCACAATGTTTGTGACCAAGTTTAATGAAGAAACGATAAGAGTTAAATGTCAGTTGAGGCACATGGCAAGCAATGTTACTTTGGTCATTTGTTATCAAATGACAATAGTTTGTAAGTACTTTGCTGTCGTAAACAACTCGACCAATGATGACAACCTCGACGCTTTATATGACTTATTATTTCAAAGTTGGAGTGGTTCCTTTATCAGATTATTTGTATCGGTTTTTGGAATATTCAGGTTTAGAGATGTATTAGAAAAATGAAGATAAATCATTTTTAATATTCCGCTCTCGTCTGCCAGAATGTGCCATAACATTACATGTATATGAAGCTCATGCTAAAACAAAGAACTGGCAACAATAAATGTGTTGTCAAAAAGCCAAATAAATGTCGGTAACTGATATCGTAACATATTCCTTATATAATTATTCACATAAAATAACCCTTTGATAGGAAAAACATACTGTTGTGTACATGTGTTAATATAAAATAAGTGTCGTAAATTGTCTATTTTAATTAAATGTAATATAGTTACGATAACATGTTTGGATTAATTAGGTCATTCTTAGAAACGACCGTGATTGAAAGCTAGACCAATAACATTGTGATCATTTCAAATTTGTTTCGGAAATTGTCAATTACAATTAAATGTCATACAATTACGAGAACATGTTTTTATTAATTAAGTAATTCTAAGCAACGGCTGTGTTTGGAAGCTAGACCTTTAAATTGGGATAATTACTGCGATTACAAAAACCTAACTAGCAAATCAAGGTTTATACTATACATTTTGATTTGTATAACGTAACTGCACTTATTAATAATTAATAATACATATTATTGCAACGGAATAGAATGTGATGACAAAAGTAACAGGTTATATGGTAGATATCTCGCAGATAAGAGTTGGGGAAAAAAAAGGCGGTCCGCATGAGTTACTATAAGAGAAATATAATGACCTAACGTTATGCTATTTTGGAACATACTCGTTTTAAAGTGTTTATTCAATTATTATACAGTGTCCATATATTCAGTATTTTATTAGCCCATGTTGGTTAAATCAGTAAACGGTAACCATATGCGCCGAGTAATTGAGTTCAGATTGAGATCAGCGAAAATAACGAACATACATTCTGATAGTAGACTTGTTGGCCAGAATTGACATTTCTCTGCTCAGTGGAACACGTCAATACGTCATAATTAATCAATATTTATTTCGTACACGTACATCGGAATTCATATATGTTGGTATCCACGTGTATGCGTCAAGTCCAAATGTATTCAATTTTGAGAATGACTTGTAGATACTTGCCAATGACCGTGGTCGATGCATATTTCATAAGTCAGAAATAGGACATGGTTGCCTCATCCAGAATTTATTTGCTCTGTAATAACCTGCATTTGGTCAGGCACAAAATGGTGAGGCCACACATGTGAACCTTATGGTAAATATATTACACGTATTGCTGTGTCCACAGCGAGGACACTTGACGGCGAACCTTATCGTGCGTTACACTGTTGTTAAATTAATTGGAACAGTGCGCTAAATCATTGCTTAGTCTGACGGTGGCATATAAAGATAAGGAATTGTATGTTAGGCCAATACTCTGAATTGAATACCCCATGGAGACGTCTGGAAATACTAGGCATTTATTAAAGTAATGGAAGGGAAGCGTTGATAAGATTTATATTTCATTTAGGCTGTCTAATGTAATGTGGTATTTGCATTGCTCAAATTACGGTCCAGACTACAGAGTAATTAAAATTCATTAACCAGCACGGTTGGTTATCTGTTATGAATCATTGATATTTACTTTTTAAAACGTAGGTTAATGTTCATCTGCAACCACTAATTATGCATGGGGTGTTGTCGTTGTAACTAACAGATGACCTCCTTTGAAGGATAGGCGCCAGGTGGTGGCAACAGTCGTAATATGCATTTTTCTTAAAGTAATTGTTGAATCCACTTTGTATCAAAATGTGTTTACTGTTGAAGGAGTTCGAAGTGTAAGGTTGAATAACTATTTTTATTGAGGTAAACGCAAGATAGAATGGTTTTATACTATCATTTAGCGTGCGGTGCATAAGCATTTAGTTTTTTAATTATGCGCTTAATATATGTTACATGATAGGAGCTCGCAAACCCTTGATGAAACAAAACAAAACAAAGAAATCCCTCGCACATTCTCTGAAAATGTGGCTACACGTTTTTACAATATAAATTTAGGACAAAAAAATCTGCAAATTTAATAAACAAACGCTGGTGGAATAAGCAGAAGGAATATGTCTAATTATATATGAAAAATAAACAATTCAGAACATCACATAGGACTGAACACACCCAAATTAAACATTACTGAGGTCACCGAATTGGAGCAGCAAGTTCACGGTATTAGGAGGTTGAACACGTTTTATAGTAGTAGAAACTCAAAATTAAACGACATTTTTATACACCATTATTAAACGTAAATAGAACATAGCATTACGATGAATCTACTATTCACTATGAACGCCGTAGGAAAATGGCTACTGGCGCGATGATTGTTCAGTGCTGTATCTGAAAATGTAGTTACATTTAATTCACCGCTATAAGACTTCTGTCACAAAATTAATCATAAAACTAGTTTCGTGCGTTGTCAGATTTAGTCAGTTTAAGATTTGTATTTCCATAACAATGCGAAGAAGTAATATTAACTGTACAGTCATAATTGAATGTACAGTCCAAATGATGATGATAATCATTACCGGTAATACTTTAATACTTCAGCATAGATATTAAATCGATCTGCATAAGCATGGATGAGTGAGTATAAGTATGCCCAGAAGCCAAAATTGCTTCAATTTTATCATCCGTATATATCGCGTTCTATCAGACATCCTAGAATCGTTGTTTAAAAAGTGTGCAAATATCTTCTAATCAGCCTTAAAAGTTTCACAAATAAAGCGTCTACTGAATTTAAATGTAATTAAATGTAAAATCTCAACGCAAAGAAAGCTCATCTTGAACAATTGGAACTCATTTGAGATATTATTAAAAGACGTTGTATCCGATAATATAAGACCGAAAAAATAACTAAACTCAAAGTGGCCCAACCTTCGTGAATTTTAGTCATGTTAAATCCCGTCTTATTCACAACAAATTGCTGTAACATTTGTATCACGGAAGCTTATGCTTTCTCATAAAGGAAGCTTTCGACCACACCAGTCAGAGGGAACATGCAAGGTTTTAGACCATCCTACATCCATTGATATTTAAAGAAAATTCATATTTCTCCATGCAATAAACTCACGATTGCGTTTTGCATTGGATATGAAATCATCATATTAAACTTAGTGAGCCGGTAGACACTGGAGGATTATGACGAAAACACGTGTTGCGTGTTCGGTCGGTCTATTTATTATTATAAATCAATTGTGAATGGGCCATTAAACATATGTGGGACCATTATGAATACATTTCCATAATGCCTTTCATTCATTGAAAATCGGTAAAAGTTAAAATGAATAATGTCGGAACAAGCCTTCAACGAACTTATGTCAGAACATTGTTAGGTTTCTGCTTTCTGGTTATGTTCTCAACTTAATGAGTGTGTGTGACTTTAAGACAATGTTAATGCAATTCCCTTATTGCAAAAAATAAAATAAAGGATAGGAAAATAAGTTAAAAAAAACGTTTACTATTTTATACTAAAATAAATCAATACTCACACACGGAATGAAAAATACTACTACAAGTTATATACGTTTTGCAAGTAGTTTTTGGAGTAGAACAATGTACTTAATACTTAATTTATTATAATAAGTTATATTTATGTATTGCTTTGAATTGGAAAATGCACAATATTTTACTGATGTCTATAGTTTCTTTTATTCCTGAATATTTCTAATATATTTGAAAATAATTTTAACAAAATAAATGAAATATAAGTTGTGGAGAAATGTGTGACGTTTGCCCAATAGAACTATTGCCTTTAAATCTACGTCTAACCTATGCAATTGAACATGTATGTGGATGATTACTATTTTGTACGTTTCTTTCAATCAAATGATCTCTTGAGGTACCGATAAAACATTTAATGTCTAAAAAGTAATAAGTGTTTTATGTTGGTGTTCCTTTATCACGAATGCTTGAATTTCATTATCGCATTAATCCTGAATCAAAATCGGTAAAAAGAAGCATTTGTAACACTTTAAATCGATAACATGTGATATATGTGAATAAATAATATAACTCGAGTTATAATCCTCATGGAGGCAATATCTTGTAATGTAACTCTTTGTCTGCAATTATTATTTACATTTATCAAAAATACGATTTTTTTGTTTCATTAAACGAGTGTGGGACATTTCTTCACTATTTCTAATTCCAAGCTATTAAAGTGGTATTTTCTAGTATATTTTTATTGTTGTTTGGATAGATTGTTTCGTAGACAAGAATGCAAACATAAATAATTTTGCTGTAAGTAAGTTCTCGGCAAATTTATTTATGTTTGCCTTCTTGTCTACGAAACAATCTATCCAAACAACAATGAAATATACTAGAAGTAGTAAGAATATGATTTGTTAAACACATACAACTTATTCTAACAATCATAAGGCATTACATGTTTCCTTTTATTTGTGTTATATATTTATATATTCAAACGATTTATTTAATATCACATGCCATGATTATAAAGCACATATGTTGTCTTACGGAGAAAGCACGAAATTAAAAAATAGTATATACAGCATAAAAATATGGTGGTATGAATGTATGTCTTAGAAAATAAAAAGTAAAACAAAACACATTTCAAAAGCATATTCTTTTAACACGTTGTTAGTAAATGAATTTTACACATGTACATATACATGTATGAGTTGCAAAAATTTCAATATATTAAAAAAAGACCCCTGGTCAGGAATTTTGAGGAGTCAAACTTAATATTGCAGGGGTCATATATTTAGCACGGAAAATATATATGTTTTTAGTTAAAGTAGAAGTAACACACCAAATAAAAACGTTGTGTAGCGTTATATAATTATAACTAATTTACAAAACGCGTTGAAACATTGATACAAAATATACACTCAATATAATACTTGTAATATGAACTACATCAACATTGTTGCGATACATTATATCAACAAAGACAGTTAATTATAAATTGAAAAAAAAATGCTTACAATTTCATACGGATGTGGTGCTGCTGAAATTGGAAATTTGGAATATATTTTATATGTATTGTATTAAGAAATACACGTTGGATTGATTCATATGAATCAAACAAGAAGTAATCCCTAGGGTGGCGATGATTTCAACCAGAGGGGTATGTTTTGAACACACTGAGTAGAGTACCACCATAATGTATCTCACCAAGCATTACATCTATCACTCTTGTGGCTTAAGTGAATACGATTGTTTTAAATGTATTACTACATACGCCAAAAGAGTCATGTGACCCCATGGCCATACTTAGTTTTGAACCAAGGAACATTATTTGAACAAAGATTAGAAGAGAAAAAAACTGTATAGTGTTACACACGTAGAGTCATTTGAAATGTAGTAGTAGTTTCGAGTTATCTTGGGACTCTTTTAATGTTAGACTATCGAAACGTGTATCAAAGTACATTGCCCTTTTCGAATGCATTTTCGAAGGCATTTCTTCCAACATTTTTTGATTAATTGAAAAGGGTACATTTCCAGTTCATGTTTCATATAAAATTGAAAAGGTGTGTTTAAAGGCAGTTTAGTTTATCATACGTTCGCCAAAAACGAATAACAACAAAGTAATGACGCTTTTCTATTAATTAGATTCAACTAGGGGGTTACTAAGTTCACTTTAACCACAATTGTAAATATCTGAATTATTCAATATGTAATTGTTACACCTGCAAGCTGTTTATTATATTTTGCATCACTTAACGCAATACATTTGATCAATAACTAAACATCACTATGAAATACATTAAACGTAACGTCACGTAACGGTTTATCGATATTCTAGTAAACGTCAAAGGGAGAGTCATAAAGGGACCAATTTTACAGGTCGTTGACGTCCGCTGAAGAACGAAACATGAGTTAAAACCCGCGTCACATTACGAGAGCTCTTGAAGGTGTACACAGGCCTCTGTGAAGGTAAGTGACCGAAAAATCAATTGTATTGTAGGAACTAATTATCACAATTGTAACATAATTTCAAAATAGAGATTCGGAAGAATGTTGCAAGTTTAGCATTATTAAAGTGGAAACATAATTAATCGTGTATCGCAAAAATATGTTGGTGTTAACTGTTAGTGAAATCAAACTGAATTTGTAGGACTAATGGACATACATCGTAATAGGCATTTAACAGAAACAAATATGTTAAATGATATGAATTGATGGTTTAAAAGATAATTTTATCAAAACGATACCTAGCATTTGTAGCGTTAAAATGTTAACCTCCTTAATTAAGAACATCCCGTGTTAGTTGTTATTGTTCGTAAAGCCACCGCTAAATATGCTATGTCCAAAATTGCATGCTACGATTTAAAATTCACCATTCACGCATCCCTTTGCAGTTGCATAACTTGGATTTGTATTAGTAGAATATCGGCAATAACCAGAATGCGACTTTACGGCGAACGTGTCACAAACATAAGTCTGCGCTGATAAATAGATTACTCCAAACATAGACACACTACTGCTTGATCATGCAACAATCATTCCCGATAAAATGCTCGATATTTGTACTCGTTGTATAAAGTTATGCAATCGTGCCATTCATCTTGCCTTAACCTCTAAATAGTGACATAACCAATATTGGTTTTGAATTCAATGACTTGAGCTAAATAACTTTTCCAATTAACATTACGGCTTTAAACTGTGTTTTTTTTCTATCTGACGAAATGAGGCTTTTAAATACAATTAAACCTTTCTAGTTCGCGAGAAGACCGGTACACTCGTATTGTTCCTTTCTGATAAGAATAAAAGCCTAAATAGCATTCCGCTATGCACAGGCATGAGCCGCGAAGTTCTAGACTGTCACATCAATTCCAGAAAAAAGAACTTCAATGACAAACGAAGGTCCGATCGATTGCACTAAATTAATACCGTATAAACTATATTCGCATCGTTATAAAGAGACCAGTATTTTGACTTTACGAAGAGGGCGGAACATGTTGTATCATGCAAGCTTAATCAAGTTGATGACATGTATGGGAAGGAATGCATTACAAACGAACTATACACGGGAAGGATAAGTCTGGTATGAGAACCTTTAGACAAAATGATAAATTGGGTCCGATCTAGTTTTACTGTAAAGTAATGTCAGCGTAGAAATGTTTTAAGTTAAACCATAATTAAATATAACTAGTAATACACTGACAAGTTATTTTAATCATAAACATACGTAATAGTGTTGCTAAAATGCAAAACAATGTTATATACTTTTAAAACATTAATGCTGCTTGAAAACATAATCCTAAAGCAGATATATTTAAATGTACATTACTAATAAGAATGATCTATTTAATTATATGCATCAATTCGATTAATTTACCCATGATGTTTCACCAAACAATGCCCAGGTTGTAAAATGACTTGGAATTTAGAATCTCTGCATAAACACAAACATTATCGTATAACAGAACGAGACCAATAATGCAAATCTTGTTTAGCTTGTGGAACGTCGTTATTGATCGCGGCCGGAACTGTCGTCTTTTACTGTCAAATTAATCCGGCAATACATCAGTGATGTACACACAGAATGAATACGAACTGGGCGAAGTCTGAAACGTTGGTAAGGCAAAATATATGACGGCACTTTATACCGATGTGCAATTTTTTGTGATGCGATATAATAGCACACATAAGCAGAACACTGTTGCCTGCATGCAATAACAACTTAAGTCACTAAAACATTCCCCTTACTCCTTGTGTGAAATGTCAAGGTCGACATTTTTGTTTTATCTTATCCGATATATATGTCCGTGTACAACTTTTTTCCTTGGCATGAGTTCCATGGAAAGCATGTTACACAATGAGTAAAGTAGAAGAAACGAAACACGATGATTTTTCTTTACGGAAACGACTGCATTTTTATGTTTCGCTGCATAAGTAAAAAGTTAATTGTCATTTGAAAGCGTTCGCATCCATAGTTAAACATATACCTATATAGTACAGATTTGACTTTTTACATCAATAACAATAGAAACAGTTTTTATTTTAACCCAGTGTTTTTGTTTTTGTTTGAATCACGTTGCAACAGATGTGGTATTGCCTGTAGATACGCCTTAGATTGTGTTATATGTGATTGTTGTTATGTAATCGTAGATTTCCGAAGAGCAATTGTGAATATACATATTCATTATTGTGAATGAAACATCAACAGGATTCTTAATACACAAAACATAAGAAAACTCATTAAGACTTTGGGTAGCTCGTGTTTATGTTTTGTTAAAGTTAATGCCCTAGACAAGTTAATATTGCTAACCTGGTTCCTAATTAAAAAAAGCCATGTTTAGACTTAAAAATAAAGAATAAACTTAGAAATAGGCAAACATGTTCAGCTTTTATACATGCTGTAAGTTGTCCTCATTTCATAACGTAACGTATTGTTTTAAATGAAGAATAGTGTAGCTAGAGGTATTACATTTCGTGTCATATTGCATTGTATTATACTATAAGAACAGGGGAGTTTTAATCATAATCTTTATTTTTAGATTCAAGTCTGAGCATTGGTTGGTGAAAACGTACCCTGTTTAATACTGTATCATTATGTATGCTGAAAACTATGACCTGCAGACATAAAATATGATCTAAATGTTTACTTTATAACAACTCTCGTTAGGATTTCCCTTAGGAATCGTTAAATACCAGATCAGATAATATATGAGACGAGCGAGTGTTATAATTATTCGTTGTCTGAAACTCTTTTTTACCTTCAAAGTACTCACATTTAGAAGTTTTTTTTAACCCTGTGTTCATAATAATTAAATGAAGCCATACATTTGTACAGATATGTCAATGTAAACGTCTAACGATCACTTTTTCTTAAAACATAATTTTAGTCACATGGGAGCTTGGCTGAGGACCTTTAACAAAACATAAATGCTTCAGTACATTTCTATCAAATGATATATCTATTTCTATTAAATTAAGTTCCTGATAACATGTACATGTGCTTAAATACACGTTTTTCTTATACTGAATACCGTTCATTTTATTGCATAATGTTCTCGATTTCATTAGTATTTAACGAAAAGCAAAAGGAAGACTTTTGCTTTCTACGCGGTAACAGTAAAATACAATCGAAACTTTTGCAGGAATCCTTTGGAATCGACATGTTACCGACCAAAAACAACCAACAACAACGGAATCGGTAAAAAGGATAACGATTCGGTAATTATAAATAGCATGGTTTCTATGCACACGATAGCTATGTGTGCCACTGGAGTAAATACGGTTCGTCCAATTGAGTATACACATGTATTCAATTTGCACCAAACGCGTTCAAATATAAACATATTCATTACATGCATCCCTTATAAATGAAACAATAATCAGTTCTATCCGTCACTAGGACGGATACCCTTGTCAAATGCTTTGAATGTTTTTCAGCCGATGTTAGCTTCAACATAAACAGGTATACACTACCGTTCTATTAAATTTACCACCACAAAAGCCGTTCGAGTAAGACATTTCTTGATCTATAATGAAAGCAACGAATCGTGTTTTTCTACAAACCTTATCATTGAGCAGTCAAGTTTTCATCTTCCTACGACGCCACACATTTCTTTGCGATAAGTGCGTGCAGATGTGTAAGTATAGAGCTTGCCTTGTAATCAAAGACATGCTTCGTCGAGAATAGACCAGAAATGTATAAGTACCATACAACTTTCCTACTCAAAGTCGCTTTGCCTCGTTTACTAAAAGATGGTGGGCTGTCGGTCGATGAAAAAAAACAAGGAATGAACCGTGTTTGATGTTTTTGAAAGTGTATGGTTTCTGTCTGACATATTTATAGTTCTGCTTTGGCTTTTGAATAACTCGGTTTCGACGTAAACATGCTAGTCGTCACGAAGGTATTTGGACAACACGATTGCTATAACAGCATTTTCTGTGGATACAATTTTACAAACAAAATCTTTGAGTTAAATACACAAAAGAACGCCTAATTGTTTGGACCAGACACCTGAAGTTAACCCTGTATGTGTACGCACATATAAAGTGCTTAATTTCGTGTTGTTATCACATGTTTGTTTGATAACGAAGTTTATTCTGTGCTATGACGTTCGTTTTAATTTTTTAACCCTATCAATCTCTTGAAAACGGTTAAACATCACATGATATCGTTTTAAGCTATTTTGTTCAAATAATATTTATACAAAACAATGGTAATTGAATCAGATTTAATAATGCATGAGCGCTCTTCAAAATTGCTACTACCAATAGTCGTTTGAGTAAGAAATAAGTGTTTACGCTCAATGCTCTATAATGAAAGCAAAGCATCGTTTCTTTTAAAAACCTTATCATGAAGCTGTCAAGTTTTCAGTTTGCTACGACGCCTCACATGTCTTTGCCGTTATTGCCTGAAGATGTGTCGGTACTCAGTCGGCCTTGTAATCAAAGGCATGCCTCGGCGAGAATAGACAACAAATTTACATGTACCATAGAACCAACTTTGTCAAAGTCTCTTTACTTCATTTACTAAAAGATGATTTCTGTTCATTAGTACAACCATGATTTTCTTTCATTTCCTTTATTTCCGATGTTTTAGTTCTGGTGTCTTTAGTATTATTGTAGATTTAATTTGTTCACCTTAACTATGTTTTCGAAAGCGGTGTTTCGCTATTGAAACCCCAAACACTACAAATAGTGCAACCCAATAACTATTGCAAATATTTGTTTTTATTTGAGAACTGTTCACACAACAAGAACTTCGGTACAGTGTTTTTAGTTGTTTCGAATGATTGCAATTACTAAAGGAAAATATTGAAACATATACATCACACTCATATTCTCATATTTAAATATCTTTATTTTCCAAACGAATTAATACAATAATGATGGTATGTTTTGGAGTTTGTATACATATATTACATCACACAATGGAAGTAGGGTAATATTCATGTTTATATAATTATGTACATCATAATGGGAGTGGCCTTTACCGATATCAAAAGGTAAAATACCAAAATAACATGCTTGAAACAATCATGACTTGAAATAAATCATACATATTTATCATATAAAACATATGATGCAAGAGAATGTAAATGTGTTATTTTTAATCATATTCATTTCATAGACAAGTATATATTATATTTAAGGTCCACTTGAAAGCATTCTGGACATATGGGATTATTTCAAAACAGTCCGGTATATCTGGGAAACTGTTAATGTTCTATTGATTTTACAAACAAAATACCAAATAATGCAACATAAATTATTATTGTTATGTGTGTAGCTCACTTCAGAGTCAGGATCTAGAAACCATCAATAACTTACACAAGATGAAAGCATATTATTAAAATTCGTTCCGTTCCATGGCAAAACCTGTAAATGAGACATCGGTGATGACGTTATGAAAACACAAATTTGACATCGTATCTATATGTTGTGAATAGAAACACATTGCATCTTGACACTATGTAAAACAAAAGACAATAGTGTTTATACGGTCATGCGTGTAATTTATGTATCACTTTGGTCGTGTACTCTAAAGCAAGCCTTTTGAACACATTACCACATGTGTTGCAATAGCAAGTCTAGAATTTATGGAAATATATTTTTGCTACACTTAAATCATTGTTTGCATGTTCTATGCAGGCGGATTTTTATGCAAAAAGGTCTAGTGCAAAAGAATTAATCTTTTAAAATGAAATGCAAGATCCGTTATAATAAAAAGATGCGGGACACACTTATGTTCAACGATAGCAACTTATTTAATGATGTTTAAAACTGTTCAATTCCAAAGATTAATATTTAATAGCTGATGCGTTAGCAATCGATTTTGGATTCATGCGTACATAATGGGCAGCAGGGGGCTTCAGTGCACTTGTGTTGTTGTCGTCCTAGGCATCAATTGTTTAACGACCTGACTTGACATTAGAACAACATGTTAAAGGACAAAATACTATTAAATACATTCAAAGCACTCATACATTACCTAGTGTTACATAAATTGCAAATCACAGATGAATAAACTGTTATTTACAATATTAAATACATTTGTATTGAGCTTCATTTCAACCATTTTAAACAGTTGTTGACGCTATCATATTATAACTTAAAACATTTAACGTTATCATTTTTGCATTTAAAAATACAGATATCACTGTTCGGCGTTACCTAATAGTACGATAAGTAACATGCGTTTAAAATCATACATAATCTTAATTAGCCACACCCTTATTATAGTACACAGCAAATGCAATATATATTACAATTTTATTAGTTCAACTCACCAGCTAGACGAATAGAAGAAAAACAGTGATTACCCTAAGCTGAAACTGTTCAACTGCTCCGTGTATTTCAACCGAGTGCTTATACGAACAACACGATATAACATTTAATTTGTATACACACAAATTGAAGTCAGCAGGTTCATATGCCTTAACGTCAACATGGTAGCATGTGCGTATGTATAACATATTTTGTTTACTTTTGATAAAGGTGCGTGTAGTAAAATACAATATGGCATCATCAATAACATTCGGTACAAATATAAGTTGATCTTATGGACGATTGTTCTATTGGACATTACCACAAAACAACACAACAACCTGAACGCGTACTCCAAAGCTCCTTAATACAATCTACGTTATTGATCCATATCAATTGTATCTCGTAGTCATACCCGACATAAAGAAATAGCACCGTATCTTATAAAGTTGTGTGTACAACACACGGGCGATTGTGTCGTCTTTTTGTTGATTTTCATGACATCATTTGATGTTTGGGTGTTGTTTTGAGAAATTATATTTTTTATTTTTGATATCAAGACTGAATAATGATGAGATGGAAAAAAATATCAGCTTAGCGTGTAATACAAAAAGAGATTAATTACTAAGCATTAAATCCTGAGCTACTCACAAAATGCTCGTGGTTTGAGTTATCTAGCCTCACTAAATAAACCAAACAGTATTACAAACTAGCCAAGTATTCAATTTGTGTCTCATCATCTCGTTAACATTGAAGCTAATAAAACTCGTTATATATACTTAACTTGATTAGCAGACTTTGGATTATCCCTAGCACACATGTACTATCATCGTGTTTATTGTCCTTGAGTGAAATACCATTTTATAATATGTTTTGTGTTTAAATTTCATTATACACTCATCAAATTATGATACAATTCAATTGGAATATACATAAGTATATGTGAATTTTGAACTAGAAAATATTTATATCCTACAAACGAAAACATAAACCCTCAGTTAAATACGTAACTAACGATTTTAAAGTTCCTCGTTTAAATGTGTTGATGTCCGTTCCATGCTTAGTATGCTAAATGTTTTGTGAACAGATTATATCTAACGTGAATTTAACAGGACACGTCAAACATTTTCTAATTTAAGAAACAAACATTTTATTGTTAAAAGAACATTCACTGACATTTAAGAAACTACGAATGAATGATCAACACTTTATTTAGGAGCTTTGTAGATACGTTTCCTGGATTCACACCGAGGCTCTCTTTTTCTGAAGGTAGCTATAATTGGACGTGCTATTGTTCTCATCGATAAATGAGTAGATATCCTCCTTCTTGTGAACGGAATTGTAAATGGTTAATAGATGGTTTATTCTCGTTGGAGATTGAGTCACCTTGTAACGATGCTTATCCTTTGAGCGAATTTTGTAGCAGGAACAGAAGCAAACCGAAATATAATCACTGTACTCAGGGTGCTCCTGCGCCTGAGAAACAACGGTTCCGTTTCCGGTGATGACGTCACCGTCGAGGCGAACGGCCGTCTGAGCGGCGGCCGCACCCTCTTGTTCGTCTCGCCGCTCGTCCTCGGTGTTCATCGTCAAAAACCGTAGCACGAGAAGGTTCATGGCAGCAGATATCACGGTAAGACCGAACAATATAAACAGAATACTAAACGTAACGTAATGCGGCTGTTTTTTCGAGCGCGTTATTCTTTTGTAGTGCCACAAAGTCCCCAAACCCAATAGTGGTCAAAGTAATGAAGCAGTAATAAAGTGCGTCAATATACGTCCACCCCTCGAAATGTACAAACGCTCCTGCACCAGACATTAGGACTATAAGACTAAGGTTCATCGTAACTATTATAAGGTTAGTCTGACCCACTTCTGTCTTCTTTAGGCGCAAGCATTTCTTGCCCTGCTTAATTAGGTACGTGACGAATGTATTTAGCCGTTCACCAACACTCTGGAACATGACGATGCACAAGGGAATACCCATCAGAGCGTACATCATGCATAATATCTTGCTGGCGTCAGTCTGTGGAGTGCTGTGTCCATAGCCTGTAAAATATATACATCAAGCAAAACTTCAGTTGCACCAGCAGGAGAAAATCCTTATTATACAAGGGCAAGGTTTGTTAATAACGAAGAACCAATTGCAAAAAAGTGAGACACAAACCAAATGCACTGGAAAAGACGCACACGGATATAACACACGAACAAACATGAATATAACTGATATCACCGTTTTGGCACGGTCAGTGTAAAAGAACGGTGGGTTTAAACAGATTTCTTAACATCACCCCTGGCCCAGAATCCTTCAGAAAAACATTATGCTAAAATAAAAAGTAACTTCATATCATCACAATTCATATTATATAGAAAAAGATTCTGAAGAGAAAACATGCCAATTGAAAATACCATTGAATGACTGTTATACAGACCCGAGAACCAGAACTCATATTGCAGTCGTAGACATTGGCGAGATCTATGCAACAGAGAATGGTAACCATTTTTATGAAAAAAAACATGAAAAAAACAAACTTTTTCTTTTGCGTATAATATAGACATCAAAGTGCGAATATAATTAAACACAATATTTTGGGGCTATCTTGTAAGCATTTAATATACACCTTTCTAAAACATGATTTTTGGAAAACGTAGTTAGAACGACATATCTACACACATTTTTCTTTGGATTTCCCTTTGTCTCAAATAAACCTTACAAACAAGTGAGAGAAAATTATATGGAGTGGTTATATTAACATCTTCATACTACATGTATACAAATACAGTTTTACCACAGGGACACAAAATTGCACTGAAACATATACGTATGAGCGATTAATTGAAACATAACATGGATTCTTTCATACATAATATTCATGTATGCCCTGATGTTATCTTGGAATAATGAATGTTCTTCATATTCAAAGAAACTATTTGATATATAAGTCAGTGCAATCAAATATTTCTAACATTCAAGTCTCGAGGGGGAAAAGCAATCTGGGATCATAATAAGAAAGTATGAATGCTTACCGAGTGCAAATACTTATTATACACATTTAGACATACGTTAGTGGCACCGATTCTTCACATTATGTATTGGAAAACACAGAACAAACAGAACAATCAACACCAACGGGTATAAATGCAGCCACTATTTTCTTAAATATTATCTGTAATGATTTGTTCAGATTCAAGCCCCAAGATATCGAGAGATGTCGGTTTGTATAGAAACGTATACAATACAATCGTATCGTACAAGCTTTTGTCAATCACCGCGAATTCAGAGAGCTTATTATCACAAAGATAATAATAGTCGTTTCAATCAGTGCATTGTAAATGAATGGTAAAATAATGTTTGATCAGTGCAGATAGTTGAAAAATCGACGTGAGTGCTGAAATTCCATAAGTTCGGTCACAAGTCTTTGACAAGATAATTGGGCCCTCCGCACGTACCTGGTACACTTAAGTTATGTTTACAACCTGCAAGACGAAGCATTCTTGCTATTGCAACATTTTAAGGGGACAAACTCACAGATGTTTGCGTTTTTTGTTCTCTATAAATATCATAAAGTTAATTTACTTACAAAACTGTTAAGGGGATTAATAGGTCTAAATAATTATAATAAGGAAGAAAACAAATATAAATACAAAGTGTGGCTGCCCCGGGGTATCATGACATATGTCGTTTTTTTATCAACACCATAACGACCAGTATACAAAACAAACGCATTGAAATCGATTAACGATAAGTTAGTTAGTAAATCGTAAAGTGTCTATAAACGCGAACGTAATTCGAGTATGTACACTTCTTTCGTACCAAACATACAGTAAAGTTTAGACTTCATTTACATGCAGAGTTTTCGAGTTTAAACATAATGGAGTGTATTTCTTATAAAACAAATACGATTTTACTTAAAAATACATTTTCTTTTGTTTGGTTTGAGGTCCCTTCAACATGCGTTGCATAAATATACTTAGATATGGGCATTACGATTGACGCGTGTACGTTTAACTGTTCGTCCCTTGAGAAGAAACATAATGTATGTCATCTTTACACAACTGCAAAGGCACATGGGCCGATTATATAGTTTTCATAACCAAGTGTCGTTTAAACACATTTACTGGAGTCATGTTAAAAACTGTTATTGTTTGTTGGTTAATTTACCAATCGTCGTTATCACAGTAAGAGCAAAGTAGAACGCCCCAGCGAACTTCCACTGCGTGCCCGTTTTGTACGGCACGGACTGAATGATATTTCTGCGCAGAAGGTTGAAGTCAGCATCTGTCATGTTGTACTAGTTGCGGATTTCTTTTTCCTCGTTAAAGTTGTCCGTGCTCTTATTCTTCTCCGTCTCCGATTCAAGGGCATCAAACACGGCTGCGCCCACTAAGAGATACGTGAATGTGCAGACGATTAGAGCTAGAGTCCGTGTGTTTTATTTCTTCATATCTATACGGCGTCGTGATTATTGGTGGTCGTGGTGAAGACTGTCTCTGGGTCTTGAGCCTCACCCGATTCAACACTGCCATAAGGTTCACTTTTGTATCGCGTTAAGTTGTGATTCGGTCAACATATTATGTGGATCTCGCTCCCATACTATTCTAAAATGGGTTTGTAATGCTGACGTGTTACATAATCAAATCTAAACTGAGTGTTTGATTTACTTATTGGCGAGTGCGGTATTAAATGAAGCCAAACTAGAATCCGTAGATCATCGTATTAAGATACGTCGCATGTTATACAGAGCAAAACCAACAGTCGCGTCCATCTCAATACTAAAGCACATTACTCATTGACTCCACTTTCAATCCGTATGTTTCATTGCACTTGCGTATTCGTTTTTAGATTTCTGGGCGCGGTTATTTCTTCTTACGTGTGCTTCCAATGCAATAAGGTTACCGTTCTGACACTTTATACAGTGAATTTAATCAGGGACCTCGTTGTGGTGGAATTCTGAAAGTATAAAACGTATGTGGTAATGTTTTTGTACTATAGTATAATAAAATGTATAAATGATGTACACGAATAAAAGTTAAAAGCGTCCACAGACAAGACAGTGCTCCCGATCACAGTACGTTAACTAGTGGACTCACGCATACATAGTGCATGCATACATTTGTGCAACAGAAAAACAACAACATAAACATATCATAACCATTGCCTGCAACAACAGGCACGTTCTTGATAAATGCAAATCCCTTAACGTCGTGAAATTATATTGCTAATAGGATATGTTTCACTCCGATCAGAGAACCCGTAAATACGACTTTCACAACATCTTCTAGGATCGAACATTATCTATGAGTGGTGTGTCTATAGACGTATCGACGCTTAACATAAGGCTTATAACGAACTCTGCATTGTAATTTGTGAAACTGTCAAGCTGTGCAACAAAACGTGTACGTAAGATGTTATTTTAAAAGTAATTGTAGTGTCACGTGTAGAAAGGTCATATGTATCTTTATTTAATTTCATCCTGCCTCATAACGCTGGTACTATGTTGTCTGGTACATATTAAACCACATAATAATTAAGTTAAAACTAAATCGCATTTAAGTTCTCTTTTATAGCTTTTTAATAACAAAAGTAGTCATTATTTCTGGTTTAAGTGTGAGGTTCGACGCGTCATTAAACAATTTTTAATCCCAAATGCTTCGCATTGAACGTTCCAAGGCACTGAACCCTGCTTTAATCATTTATGTTTTATGTCGTGTTGTATGCATTTTCAAGTATTGTATAAACGATGGTTAACTTGCCTTAAATAAAAGACTAGCGGGCGTAAATACAAATTTGTCTCCATAATAATTCAGGAGTTTCATCATTACTATATAATAATGTAACAAAGATACCAATACAATTATGTTAAAAACGAATAAATTGGTTTAACCCCAATAGATATACAACGCTTTGATTGCATTGGTATGATGGGGTATTTTGTTAAATAATATATAATATTTTATTGAAACATTAATCATGGCTTAAACAAACACACACACTACATTCGGATATTCTTTGTTCTAACGACACACAGTATAAAATCATTACCAGCTTAAATTTAAATTGTTTTGTACTTCCCACATACATATATGTTTGGAGTTAATAGCTGAAATTAATCGCATGTAATATTTGCATGATAACGTTTAAATGAGTTTATGCCATAAGACAATATTCGAAAAGTATTCACACATATTGTGCGAGAAAAAAACTTCTAATAAGCAGTTAATAATTGCCTTCACATTGTACATGATTACGTTATGTAACGAAGCGTGAAACATACAAAAAACAGTTTGACATATGTTCTAGTGAACTTTGCCTAACAAACTCTTCCTGAAGCACAATGTCACACATGAGAATTTAAAGATTGATTACCGTAATACAATGATATCCCCAATTCCGATGACAAATGTTAAAGCGTGATAACAATATTTATATGTACATGTCTTCTTTTTTATCAAATATTGATATATAGTAGCCTACTCTGTTGTTACTAGAAACGACAACTAATTTACAATGTTATTCGCGCATGTATTTTATGAAGTGTGCTATTATACATATTATAAGTCTAATAAACTAACTACTAAATGTAATGAAATAATCATTGACCCAAGGTAAAGCCTTATTTAATGTATATGTTAAGTATTTGTATCAAAAGCTATGATTGCTCTACTCTGGTTGTCTTTGTTTTTATTAATATTCCTTAAAATCAGATAATGCAGCATTCTAAGTGTTCATAGAACGCGCAGACCTCAGACAGAAAGAAGCGTAATTAAACTTGAATTGGCAAGTTAATATAATATCAAAGATTAATTGAAAGGCGATTATATTTTAAAGCATGTGAGTAGTGTTAACAATTTAAACACAACATTAAATTATCAGGTCAAAAATATAAACATATCAACAAATAATTGTAACAAATATTCAAATGAGTATACAAAGCATCTGTCATCAATCGTCGTTCAAACATATTGCGCGTATTGTATCTTAGCGTTTGATGTATTCTTTGATTGTATATAGCTGTTACATAATACTAAGTACTGGATTAACACAACTACTTAACAGTCTAAGATATTTCTACTGTAGGTGCACTCTTCAATAGTGTATCTCTATTTTATTTGTAGAGAGTTATGTTATATGATTAATAGTTAGTGTCGTTTATTGCAAGTCAATACTTCACTGCGTGCTCACCCCGTTGTAAGTAATAGAGTTTTACAGACGCGTGTTCCGTGTTCAGCTGTTAAACGACAAATATTTTATATTATATTTCACGTTATATTTAAATATGTTATTATATTTTACATTATAGGCTTAAAGATCACATTTTCTCTATTGTTTTGTATTTAAAGCAACATAAATGTATTAGACGTCGACATACCTTACAATGTTCTGTAACTTCCCGCGTCTTAATTGCACATTGGCAACGTTTTCCGTTTGAACAATTATTTCTGCCTTGATCCTTTAATACTTAATATTGCAAAACAATCATCAATCCTGTTTGTTTTTTGTCTAATTGGGCAGTATAAATAATGATTAACAGAAAACATTTTGATACGAGATGTAGTGGGATAGGCTATCAAAGACTGCAACAAAGATGGTGTGTTTATAATTGTAAGTGGTACTGAAATAAAAATGTGCTGTTACATGAGCAAAGCGACCGCTCGCTGTGACGAGCATGTTTACCGTTTCATTCATTGGCAATTATAATGCAAAAAACATGTGTATTATGATTTGTTTATTATCCCTTGGCGTGAAATACACAATCACCATTAGGGTTTATCGTTGTGAAATATTAAGTAGTTGAACCTGTAATTTAACCAATACATCAAGAACCTGAGCAACAGCAATGCATATTGAATCAATAAACAATATAAGCGATTGTATTCATGTAAATAACACTCCAAAAAAAGACAAGATCTCAATTCACCATTAAAGCATTAATCAAAACAGTTTTTCCTACTATGTAGAGTATGTGTATTTGGTGTTTTCCATGGTGTTATATTTGTAAAATAATCATTAGTTACAATGGGCATTTTCAAAACATGAGTTCAGAAATTGCTCATCTTTCTTACAAACACACGCACCGCAATTAAAATATATCTATACTTAAACTCAAGAGAGCACACCTGTAAGGTCATACAATTTACACCTATATAGTATGTGGGGGTCATACAATTCACACCTTGATAGTCTGCGACCGCGAAACTTATCCACTAACAAACTATACCATAAATAACAAAATGAACTAATTGTTGTGATGTGTGTGCTAAAATCAAACCCTCAGACAGGACTCGGATTAATTCGCAAAAAATGGGGCGCAAAGTTCAGCCTAATATGAGCTCAATTCACAAAACGTCTCTGCTTTAGCATTACCTCATACTTGTGACATTAGGTTACATGTCGCACGTATTTACAAAAACAGACTGCCATCCTCACAAAAAATGACCATACAAACAATTTAAAGTAAAATAATAAACAAAAGAAGAAACCGACGATTATCTTTATATAATATCTATAATAAATATCTAAATGAACAGAGACTATTGGGAAGCCTTTGAATGGCGTTTAATGTTAATAATGGTTTTCTTTGTGTTTCGAATTAAATTCTGCAACTACGCATTATCCATATTAACAACGCCTTCACAGTAACGCCACATCGGTCGGTCGCATTGGGGGATGACAGTTTGATCATGACGGATGAACCCATCGAACAATTTTACAAGGAAATCTGACAATCTCAAGTAATCAGTAATAAACATTGATTTCGGCCTTGTGCATTAGATAAAGGAGCACTCGTATGTGCATACAATTAACGCTGTACATAAGGACATAATGCTTTACATGATAACACGCGAACATGTTTGAGAATATTTGTGCTTGCGTTTGATCAGTTTTACTAAATTCGATCGTTTTTTCTAAATTTACTACCAAGCTTAAGATAATTTACACCTTATTCGCTGATATTCTCTCAATTAACGATATCTAAAAAAGATTTTTTGAAATAAAGATTGGAAGGATGTCTTCATGTCATGATTGAACATTCTGATTGAAGTGGAAGATCGTATAAACAAGAGGGCCATCAGGCCCTAAGGCGCTCACCTGAGAGCAAAAGGAACTTGACTATTCTGAAAAAATGCAAGCTGATTCATTCAGATTGGACCAAAAAAGTGACTTTTAACATGTTTTTTTTATATTTGACCTAGTGACCTAGTTTTTGAGCTCATATGACCCAGTTTCAGCCCCCTTGCGGCCATGTTTTTACAACAAACAAATGTTCTGACTAAGTTTCATGAAGATTAAACAATAAATGTGACTTCTAGAGTGTTAACAAGGTTTTACTATACACTAAAGCCATATAAGGAAAACTGCCACGCCCCCTGGCGGCCATGCTTTTCATTCAACTGAAACCATTTTCGAACTCGTCCAAGATATTATTGCGACACATGTTCTGACTAAGTTTCATGAAGATTGGACTAAAAATGTGACTTCTAGAGGGTTAAAAAGGTTTTACTATAGCCATAGGATGAAAACTGCCGCGCCCCCTGGCAGCCATGTTTTTCAACCAAGCGGAACCATTTTCGAACTCGTTCAAGATATCATTAGTACATATGTTCTGACTAAGTTTTATGAAGATTGGACAATAAATGTGACTTCTAGAGTGTTAACTAAGTTTTAATATAGCCATACAAGGAAAACTGTAGTTTTTGAGCTCATATGACCCAGTTTCAATCTCTGCCAAGATTTCATTAGGACAAATGTTCTGACCAAGTTTCATGAAGATTTGCCAATAAATGTGGCTATTATATAGCGTCAACAAGTTTTCACTATAGCCATATAAGGACAACTGCCCCCCGGCGGCCATGTTTTTCAACGAATCATAGCCATTTTCAAACTCAGCCAAGCTATTGTTAAAACAAATGTTCTGATCAAGTTTCATAAAGATTGGATAATAAATGTGACTTCTAGAGTGTTAACAAGGTTTTACTATACACTAAAGCCATATAAGGAAAAATACCACGCCCCCTGGCCGCCATGTTTTTCATTTAACTGGAGCCATTTTCAAACTCGTCCAAGATATTATTGCGACACATGTTCTGACCAAGTTTCATGAAGATTGGACTAAAAATATGACTTCTATAGTGTTAACAAGGTTTTACTTTAGCCATATAAGGAAAACTGCCACGCCCCCTGGCAGCCATGTTTTTCAACCAACCGGAATCATTTTCAAGCTCGTTCAAGATATCATGAGAACAAATGTTCTGACTCAGTTTCATGAAGATTGGACAATAAATGTGACTTCTAGAGTGTTAACAATGTTTTACTATAGCCATATAAGGAAAACTGCCCCGCACCCTGGCGGCCATGTTTTTCATCCCACCGGAACCATTTTTTATCTTTTCCAAGATTTTATTGGGACACATGTTCCCACTAAGTTTCATGAAGATTGGACTTAAAATGTGACTTCTAGAGTGTTAACAATGTTTTACTATAGCCATATAAGGAAAACTGCCACGCACCCTGGCAGCCATGTTTTTCAACCAACCGAAACCATTTTCAAACTCTTCCAAGATATTATTGAGACACATGTTCTGACCAAGTTTCATGAAGATTGGACAATAAATGTGACCTCTAGAGTGTTTACAAGGTAAATGTTGACGCCGCACTACGCACGACGCACGACGTTCAAAAGGCGATCACAATAGCTCACTATGAGCACGTTGTGCTCAGGTGAGCTAAAAAATATTAACATCACTAAATGTAAAGCCGACGTACCTTTTTTTTGATCATTTAATGAAACAATGAATATTTTGTTTGCCTTAGACAAAAAGCTGCAAATTAAAGAAACTATATTATTATACATGCTATAAATAAGATTGATATGTGTACATAGTCCATACAACAAGGTGTATGTACATATGTGTTGTGAACTGAGTCCAGGAAGATAGAGCTTGTTGGCATTCTGTTTGTCGTACATTTCCCACTCAACTGCATGAACTTGTTGTTAACACGTTTGTATCAGTATGATGCTGTTAACTTATTAATTTTGAAATTATTTGAAAATACTAACCCATTTATATCAAATTTAAGTTCAACATGCATACACAAATGAAAGTTGAAACAATGCAAAACATATCATGTTTTTGTTACAAAATAAACGGAACATTATTCACCATATGTCACCAATGCAAATGACTTGTTTATTATGAAGCGTCCGACACACAATAGCTGTGTATATTTCTAAACAATCAATTAATATATCTAAAATGCAAATGTAATTGCCAGCGCTTAGCAACAGATGCTGCGCAACAAATGAATTGGATAAATCAACACAATGCGCATATTTATGGAATCAAGAATCAAGGCGAGACAAAGGAAGATTCAAATGTACCACATTTATAAAATGCTGGAGTAAAAACAAGAAAGGTAGAAGTACTTGTTGTTGATTTTTTTTATTTTTTTCTTTTTTTCAGATGTTTCCTTATTGTATATTGTGCTGTTTAATTATAAACGCTTCTTTCATTGGTATCCGGTAATTTAAAGTTATTTATTAAAAGAAACATATGTCGATCTGGCAAGATTGCTGTTTAGAGTGTTCATTTTTAAAATTGCAGCGTGACATTGCCCGTTTAGCTGAGAAGGATGAACACGTGAGTCATTTGTTGATTTTAAATTGTGGTTAAATGATGACTTTCAAGTCTGCACACGCTGTAGCATGACCATATTTTGTGTACTAAACATTAAAAATAACCTTAACTTCGAAATAGAAAGACAGACTATGCAACACATCGATTTAACGATGAAATTTTGTGCAATAATTTGTTTTGATATATATTCTTTCTAGAACCATGTAATAATGCACACTAATCCATGTATTGAATGTACATGACATTTAGATTTTAAAATTGGTATTAGACTGTTGTAGTATTATTATTTTTCTACATCTAATCTATGTGATGACGAATATAATTTTGTTATAGCTGTAAAACAAATCGTTTGAATGTAAAGAAAGTTTTCTTTATGTAACGTATAAATATAAAATACCATATAGATCTAACTAAGAAAAAAAAATGACGATAATAACTAGTAATTAAAAGATTAATGACAATGATATTGTTTGCGCACGTGAATCAGCACATAATTAATTATAATGTAAGAGTGTGTTCAAAATAACAGTTATAAGTTAATAAAAATATGTTTTTTTCAATAATTGTAATAATTAATTGTAAGTTAATTGACAAGTTTACAATATAATTGTTTTCGATTTGTTTTTTAATAACGGTACCCATCCCTGGAATATTTTGGCAAGATTTGATAAAAAATCATGTTGAATGACGAAGTTACTTTCCACAAACTGAATAATGTCCATATTTGGCAATATTCATACATACCATGTTACATAATCGAGCCGTTGGTTTTACGCGATACACGGTCTTAACATTGTAAAATTTGTGGCAAAAAACATGTTGCCTCTATGAATCTATATATGTTTGGTAAATATTCATTATGCTAAGCATTTACTTTTGACCACTGATTGTGACCGTGACTTTGAGCAAGGAGATGGGTCTAACCATGAACAATAATCAGATAGAAAGAAATGTGGTTCTGTTATTAAAACCCAAAACAGATTAATCATCAGACTACGTCCGCACAAGGTGACTCTACGTGAGACCTTGAGCTTATTCGCGTGTCTAAAACGCAACACTCTGTCTCTACAATATTGTTGCGAAATGCAAATCGAAACCAGACAGCACTGCCGACTAACGACGTCCGTTTTGCTATAATTATGCGTTCAAACTTTCGCGAGAGTTAGACTGACGAAGTTAATGGTACAATACTAGACAAATGTTGAAAACAAAAAATCATGTCATTATTTCGCTTGCACACATATCGTTCAAGTGCATCAATCTGTACAAACATATTGCATTACGGTAACACACTTGGTACTTAATGAGGCAAAACACATATAAACCACTTGTTTAAGGAATACATAGTCCATGTTAATGTTTAATTTAATCGTGTCATACAAATATATTAACACTCGCGGAAAAAAAATGTATATTGTTTTCTGTTATTTAAACAATCGAATGTTCACACATCAACGGTGGTTTTGCTGGATCTATTATATTTATAAAGGCTATATCCGGCAAAATGTAGAATCTTAGTTAGAAATCACATATTTTTTATGAATACAATGTTCAGGCTGAACAGGATTTGTTTTTAGAGCCGTCTGCTTTATTCGTAATACACTTCTGTCCGTTTCATGCGGAGAAGATTATTTTTGTTTCTAACGACAAAGAGCATTTATAAGTTAATCAAGTAATGATCGACAAGGCAGCTTTAATCAAGTTTAGATATATGTAATGCTATAATGAATGAATTGTCCTGAATTGTATATTGCATTTGGTCATTTACCTTCAATAAAATACTAACGACTGGTAACAAGAAATTCTCTAATATATATGCTTCTGGATTTTAACCTAACCCTAACCCTAAGCCTTGGTCGTTAATTTGAAATGAATAAAAGAAGTCATACTGAAACTTAAAAAATGAAACATTCACTTGTTTTAAAAAACGATACATGTTTATATAATTGATGTACCGTGCATAAACGTTGAAGTTCACAATTGGATTTTGGCAAATGTTTCACACCAACAATGCATACAATAAAAACTTGCGAAATGATTCTTAAATTACAGAATTATCGCCACATCACCTTATTTTCACATTGCTTTTCAAGCTCTTATGCTTATTTTTAATAATATAAATACAAAAAAAATCGACCAAAAATAGCTTAATATTCCGCTCTCGTCTGCCATATGTTGCCGTTGAGTACAGCGATACTTATGCAACTTGACAGGATTTGCAACGATAGATGTTCGGTCAACTAATATGTGAACATTTTCCTTCTGGAATAATGTAGGTCTAATATATAATAATATCACTTATACATTCTTTTGATAAGCATATGGTAGTATATTCGCACGATGGCTGTAATGATGCCAATATAAATACAATCAAAATATACCTTTGACCTAATTAAAAGAAAATAAATTAGTTGCCTAGCGACATCATATTAAGCTCGTTAGCAAAAAATGTTATTCAGATTATCATTATGCAACAAGACAACGTGACCTTGACCGACGAGCTGCGGACTATTCGCTCAACACGCAACAGGATGAACCTGTGAGGCATGGTCTTTCAAAATAAAAATGTTTGCTGACAACACGAGCGTTATCAAGTCAATATGTTCCGCATATTAGTATGACGTTGGTCTTTAAGCAAGAAACACAGGTCTTGCATGTAAAAAGTCGTTAGTTTGGTGAGCAGCGTAGAGCACATACATTAATTTACGAGTTTAACCCGTTTTCTAAGCTAATTTGAATGAAGCTGTAATTAATAAATATCTGATAATAAACTAACAAGTATTATACGAATTTATCTTCAGCATTTTATTATCTCAATTTTAAAACAACACGTGATTATAAACTCTGAATGTTTAATAAAACATATTAAAAAAAGTTAAATGGTATCAATAATCATATGTTGATGACTTTAAGAAACTGTAAAAGGAAGTATTTACCCCAAATGTTTTATCGTATTTGTCGTAGAACCAAAACGTTTGTATTTGTGTCGTATGAACACTTCTGCACAAAATAGTAATGATTGTTCAACAGTGTACTTGTCTTATATTAATAAATGAGTTTGTGAACGTGGAACAGAAAATTATTTTCAAATTTATACAAACTCTTATTTGGTAGATCTTCTGAATATTTATTTTACTGTTTTATTATCATCATTGATTTTTATGTTTTGACGGCCTTTCAAAGAATAGCGAAAGAGTTTGTGTGTTGTGCAAACTGTCGTTTAAACATTATTTTACATCTGTATTTGATGTTCTTTAACGCTTGGTGCGACAGAGATATACAGTCTGGACGCTCGGTTTGTGTTTTGTTGTGTTACTGTTTGTGATGTGCCTGTTTTGTTTTGTGTGTTTAAGGTGTTTAAGCAATTTATTATTCGCCGTCAATAACAGAATATCGGAGTGTAAATAAATATCTCCCCTGGCCATGACCTTGGATTTCCAAATTTACTCTTTTCGTAAGATGTATACATCCTTCATCTGCAAACATGGACCTGTATGACTAACTCGATACCAGGAAGTTGACATATCAAGTTCTCATAAGATAATGAAGCCGTGTACATTGCAGGATCTGACGTGCTTCGGACATGCAACTGGCACCTATGCACGAGAAAAGTTCGTGTCAACACTTCACTTACATACGCATTTTTGTTCTCAGAACTTTAATAAAACAATGGGTGTATCAAAATTTGAAGTTGGGATCTTCGTAAAGCAAGGAATATCAGCGGTGTTAGAAAGTGCCTAAGGAGCCGATGTTATTCTTACAAAGTGACATACACGTATAAATCATTTAGTAGGAAGTTAAACAGTTCTATTTTCAAACACGCATAATTATCTCTTAAAGAAGTGTATAGTTATACACTATACATCGCTTGCTTTAACGGAAATATGGTGGATTGCGCACGCAGATTTTATAAGAGACGTCCATTGAACTATTCAACTTGTCTGCAATGATTTCCTTTTACATGCTAACATCCCATATACAGTATAATAATATTAGGTAGTGTTTTTCGTTTTATGTAAAAGTATAACTGTGGAATGTTCATCGTAAATTAAATGTATATATATGTACTACAATAGCAATGATATATCGAGTGAATCAGTACGAAATTCAAAAAGAGAAAGTCACGGATTACAAACTTGCTTCTTATTTACTGCTAAATCTAAAACGTGGCATTGCGATCGTTCACATGTCCATCCATTAGTTCATCAAATTGGTATTACCCACTTAACCGCGTTAATGAGAATCAAACATGTAGTTGACCGGAGATCCCATGTTCTCTAAATTTGCAGGCGAACTAATAAGCATCATTTCAAGTAATATGAAACACATGGCCGCGCGACAGGGTTCGCATGCAGTTGTACAAGACTCACCTCCGTGTGTCATTCATTGGTTAGAAGTCTAAATATGAATAATGCCATTCAGAAATAAATTGATTTTATGTTGCCATTTATATAAGCCAAGTAACTAAATACATATACTCTACATGGTAATGCTTACAATGCAACATACACGTAAAAATAATAAAGCTGTGGCCAATACCTTGCACATTGTCAATGCAGTGGTTAAGGTGTTCAAAAGCATGCAAACCACATATTAGTTCGATCGACATAAATATAAACAACACAAACAAATAATACAAATTAGTATAATATGTTATTACAGTTTAATTACTTAATGGTGTAACACAAACCAGAGCGAACCAATTGTAACCTTATGAGGTGTACTGTGTGTGTGTTTAGTGTGGTTTTTGCCGTTTTCAAAATAAGTTCAAATATATCACGACGGTTAAACTCACACTTTTATAGTACTAGTTAGTGTACCAGTACAAAGTGCACATATTTAACATGACAATAACTAACAACTGCGCAACTAGAATCAGATGTAGGGGAAGGATGCACGATGACTGGATTTCAAGACAGATTACCAAACAAGTAATGTGGTAGAGACGTGATCGAACCCGCGATCCCCGAATTGGTAGTCCAACACTCCAACAACTGACCTAGCCATTCGGCTAAGCAATAAACAAATCGATACGCTCAACAGTTATGTAGTATATTCGAGATGCGTTATTGGGCTTATGACATGTTTTAAACATAATTGGAATTAAGTTTGCATTTCGTTAGAAATCGTCAAACTTTGATACTTCGCTCGACGGGTATTTTATTCGTAATATGTTTTTACACTTGAGTACACCTGAATCCAGCTGATTCAGAATTAAGGTCTTCAGAAACGAGTTGAGCTGTTGGCGTAACCTAAATTAAATGGAAATAGCCAATGTTATTCTGTGACCTTTGCAATGGCGTTGTCTAAGTATAATATTCTTTTTGTTTGGTGAATGCGTTTTCTGTGATGTGTATGCGGTGTGGTTATCATTCAATGGTCTTATTTTAAAGAGGCTACGGTATTAATAAGAGTCCCCTAAAGCTAGAACAACTGAAATTTGTGGTAGCTATTATTCATTTTAATATATAAGTTTGGTCGGGGAAAGCAACGTGTTTTGCTTTCAAACATAACTGAGCTCTAAAGTGGTTGCTGACTTATTAATCCAACCTGCTTTGATAATAATTGGCGGAAACTTTAGTTCATAAATAACATACAATCCGAATATAATGGCAATGTAGTCTCGTATGTCCAGACCATTATATTGATTGAATAAGTCTAAGTATTTCACTATCTCAAACAGAACAGGCAATATTATTTATTTAACAGATTGACAATAAAGTATATTCATGTCAAAGCCCACACATGCATATTTAATTCACTTTTGAATAAAATTGTTGTAATTCGAGTGCATAAATTAAACGAAGCGAATAGCGCCGTTCAATAAGCAGGTACCAATAAAATCAGACAATAGAAGTACCTTTCTTCCTCTTACAGGGTAATCCATCAAACGGAATTTGATACATACTCCTATTTGAAATTGGTAAACTGTTATAATTAATATGAAATATGGAAGAGCTGTATATATATGTGTTTAATTTATCTAGCGCGTAACTCAAAACGTATAGCTGCTTGAGGCCTAGAGGCGTCGACGTATTATGCTTTTACCCAACGATCGATTGTACGAGCTTCGTTCTTCCGTTGATTTTGGCGTTTCACATTGCTTTTGTTTATACTGCAGATCAAATGACCACATTATTGGTGTTATAACAAGCTAGACGGTCATAGAAATTCAGCAAATGCATTGTATTTAATATTGTCGGACATGAACAAATATGAAAGAAATCGCCTTAATAAAACTTAACCTTAATCGACCGGTTCCAGACGTTTTACAAAAATACGTTTGTAACTTTACCAATATCCCGCCCGAGTCTCTACACCAAAAGCAACATTTAATTAGCTCTTGCGCGACACTAGCATTTTTCCAGTCTATATTTGGCATGTTACCGCTAGACTGGAGCAGATGATACACAACTTTTGAATTCTGCATTACCTTACGCTGTAATCAATGGTCCAAAGGCAATTCCTGATTGCTTTCTAAAAAAAACGTTTCTTTTGCTATAAGAGCTGCAACGGTTGTTTCGCAAGATCAGTTGAAAATAAACCAATTCTTCTTTTGTAAATTATCTTCCATTTTAATTCAAGAACATTTATGTATTTGTAAATGATTGATTAATATGCAGTTATCTTCAAAGTGTACTCGAAGGTCATGTTATGAAATTGCGTGATAATTATGTAAATGAGCATCTGCAAAACAAAATACGATAGTGTACCAAAATAAATAAGGAGCTTATTAATTGTTTGCCAGTGCATACATGTATATACAAGTGATATTCGCATTTAAATCAACGGTCGGTGTCATATATATGTTCTATAGAGTATATTATTTTATAACTACAATGCCTTGTTAATGCTACAAACGTAGTTCGTTATAATTATATTTATGGAACAAATATCCATTCCATGTTTAGCTTGATTTGTCGCGAATGTCGTATGCTTAGTTCACGATACATATACTGTTCTTCTCATAACATTCGGTTTCATAAAAATAAGATTTTTTTTTGTATATTAGATACGGCATTCGAAAGTTACTCATGTTGTGATCGTCACCTTGACGTCAACGCAAACTGTTTTGTTGTGTGTTTTCATAGTTGCATTATTGATACAGTTAGCGTTTGATTTATTGTAACAGACGAAGAGGCAAATATACAAAAAGCATAATATAGCTTAACCACATGTATGTGTCTTCAACCGGTTTATCCGCCCAATGATACACATTAAACCTTCCAAGGCCGTCACCCAGGCTTCAATCATTATTATGTTTAGTGTTTTGCTGACCGTATTGTCCTCTATTTTACAGATAATTGGTCACTTGCCTCAAATAAAACATTTGCATATAGTATCACGAATAACTTTTCTGGTAATGTTTTTAATTTATATTCCTTTAATTGCAATGGAAAGAACAAGATGGCCAACCTTTTACAAAATATGCCTACTTTAGGATCTGGGTTACACTCATCAAGTTTGATAAATGCTTATACAATTAAACAATTTGAGATACAACATCAATTAAGCAAATTTATGATTATACAAGAACCATAATATAGAAGTGCTTTATGCGGTCTGGCTGATTATTAAAAATGGCTACGATTTAAAGCCAATGTTAATTTGGTCATTTGCTATCAATTGACAATAATTTATTACTACTTTGCTGTCGTACATAACTTGACCAATGATGCAAACCTCGACGATGTATAGGACTAACTATTTCAAAGTTGGAGTGGTTCTTTAATCAGATTATTTTTATCGGTTTGCATGTAACATTTAATTTAGAGGATCATTGGAAAAACATGAAGATAACTCATTTTTAATATTCCGCTCCCGTCTGCCAGAATTTGCCATGACATTATATGAAGCTCATGATAATACAAAGAGCTGGCAACAAAAAATGTTTGGTCGAGAAGCCCAATAAATGTCGGTAACTGATGTCTCAACATTTTCCTTATTCATTATTCACAGAAAATAACCTTTTGGTAGGAAAATCATACTTTTGTGTATATTTGTTAGTATAAAATAAGTGTCTTAAATTGTCTATTTCAATAAAATGTCATATAGTTACGAGAACATGTTTTGATTAATTAGATCATTCTTAGAAACGACCGTATTTGAAAGCTAGACCATTAACATTGTGATCATTTCTAATTAGTGTTGGAAATTGTCATTTACAATTAAATGTCATATAATAACGAGAACATGTTTTCATTAGTAAGGTTATTCTTAGCAACGACTGTGTTTGAGAGCTAGACCTTTAAGTTGTGATAATTTCTACGATGATAAAAACCCAACAAGCAAATCAAGGTTAATATTATACATTTTGATTTTTGTAACGAAACTGCACTCGTTAATAATTAATAATTAATACACGGAATATAATGTGATTACAAACGTAACAGGTTATATGGTAGATATCTCACAGATTATAGTTTTGAAGAAATAATATGAGATCCGCAGGAGTAACTATAAGAGAAAGTTAATGACCTAACGTTATTTTGGAAGATACTCCTTTAACAGTGGCCATGTTTATTCAATTATTATACAGTGTCCGTCTATTCAGTATTTAAGTAGCCCATGTTGGTTAAAGCAGTATACGGTAACCATATGCGCCGAGTAATTGAGTTCAGATTGAGATCTGCGCAAATAACAAACAAAAATTCTGCGATAAGGAATGCGGTGATTTCTTACTAATTGCACCAGTATATATACGTTGGCTTAAAAACCAGAATGTATTCAAATTCGTTCGAATCTGAGAATCCTTCAAATTAAGTAACTTTTTTCGTGGTGATAGATAAATACTGATATGCAAATATCCGTTAACATATACTAAAAATGTGATTCCCAATGTCTTTTTTTTCAATTTCCAAGTGATACATGTATGCACGAACAATTCCGCTGTAATTCTCTTTTGTTTTGTAAGCCATTTGCAGATGTAAGGGTATTGACAAAATCCGGTTTTAAAAAAGGCCATGTGATTCGCATTTGCGATTGTCTATATACATAAAAAATTACCGTTTAACATAAGTACTGGGTTAAAGCAAAAACGAGTAATCGGAATAATATGATTGATAGAAACGACGCCTACTCCTGCAACTGACATCTTCGCCATATATACAGTTCTCTGTAAGACATTTGCATTTCTACAAAATGCGGAAATACCTATAAATCATGTCCTGTACTCACAGGCAAGACGTTAACATCCAATATCGAAGTCCGCTAGTTCGTGTCGATATCCCTTCCTTCTACACTGCCTCGTTTGATAAATGGGATTCGGTTGGCAATAGAAACGTCTCGTATATATATCTGAATCTATATATGTGTGGTGTTCTGAGAAAATTGGGAAAAATGCTTGTGCGTAAATTGTCATCCCAGATTAGCCTGTGCAGTCCGCACAGGCTAATCAGGGACGACAATTTCCGCTTTTATGGAATTTTTCGTTTAAAGAATGTCTCTTCTTAGCGAAAATCCAGTTTAGGCGGAAAGTGTCGTCCCGGATTAGCCTGTGCGGACTGCCAGGCTAATCTGGGATGACAATTTACGCACAAGCATTTTGCCCAGTTTTCTCAGAACACGCCACATATCTTCGCGCTGACCGCAGATATTGTAGACTTGTTGGCCAGAATGGATATTTCTCTGCTGAGCGGAACACGGCGATACGTCATAATAAATCATTATTTATTTCTTGCACGTACATCGGAACTCATATATGTTGGTATCCACGTGTATGCGTCACGTCCAATTGTATTCAATTTTGAAAATGACTTTTTGATACTTGCAAATGACCGTGTTCGATGTATATTTCATAAGTCAGAAATAGGACATGGTTGCATAATCCAGAATTAATTTGTTCTGTAATTACCTGCATTTGGACTGGCACAAAATGGTGAGGCCACAAATTTCATGATTTGTACCTAATAGTAAATAGTTTACCCTATTGCTGTGGTCACAGCGAGGGCACTTGACGGCGAACCTTATCGTTTGTTACACGGCTGTTAAATTAATTGGAACGATGCGCTAAATCATTGCTTAGTCTGATGGTGGCATATAAAGATATGGAATGTTATGTTAGGCCAATACTCTGAGTTGAATACCCCATGGAGACGCCTAGAAATACTAGGCATTTATAAAAATAATGGAAGGGAAGCGTTGATAAGATTTTATTTCATTTAGGCTGTGTAATGTAATGTAGTATTTGCATTGCTCTAATTACGGTCCAGACTCCAGAGTTTCTTTAAAAGATCGCCGTGGCGTAGTGGATATGGTGTCCGCCTAGCGATCGGGAGATCATGGGTTCGAACCCCACTGGGAGCGTTCCTTTCATCTCCCCCAAAGACACCAAGTACTGGTTCTAGTCCCAGGAAACGGACTCGAGAGCGTTTATATAAGCCTACGGCTTTCGATGCAATCGAGCTAAAATAAATAGGTTTAAACTAGACTCCAGAGTAATTAAATTGCCATTAAATAGCACAGTTTTGTGAATCATTTATGCTTTAATTGTAAGAAAACGTAGGTTAATGTGCCTCCTTAACCATTAATTATGCATGGGGTTCAGTTGTTTCAACAAACAGATGACCTTCTTTGAGGGATAGGCGCCAGGTGCTGGCCACATTCGTTATATGCATTTGTCTTTAAGAAATTGTTGAGTCACCTTTGTATTGAAATATGTTAATTGTTGAAGGAATTCGCAGTGTTAGGTTAAATAACTATTTGTATCGAGGTTAACGCAAGATAGAATGGTTTTATACGATTATTTGGTGTGCGGTGTATACGCATTTAGTTTTTAATAATGCGCTTAATATATGTTACATGATAGGAGCTCGCAAACCCTTGATAAAACAAAACCAAACAAAGAATCCCTCTGACATACTCTTAAAATGTGGCTACACGTTTTGAAAAAAAAACAATTTAGGAAGAATAAAGATTAAGCGAGGTTAATAACCAAACGCTTGTTGAATTAGCAAAAGGAAGAAGTCTAATTATATATGAAAAATGAACAATTCAGAACATCACATAGGACTGAACACACCCAAATTAAACATTACTGAGGTCACCGAATCGGAGCAGCAAGTTCACGGTATTAGGAGGTTGAACACGTTTTATAGTAGTAGAAACTCAAAATTGAAACACATTTTTTTACACAATTACGTAACGTAAATAGAACATATCATCACGATGAATCTACTATTCACTATGAACGCCATGTTTAAGGGCGCGATGATTGTTCAGTGCAGTATCTAAAATTGTAGTTACATTTTATTCACCGCTATAAGACTCCTGTCAAAAATAAATCATAAAACTAGTTTCGTTCGTCGTCAGATTTAGTCAGTTTCAGATTTGAATTAACATTACAATGCGACGAAGTAATATTAACTGTACAGTCATAATTGTTGTATAATCCAAATGATAATGATAATCATAACAAGTAATACTTTAATACTTTAGCATAGATAATAAATCGATCTGCATTAGCATGGATGAGTAAGAATAAGTATTCCCTGAAGCCAAAATTGCTTCCATTTTATCATCCGTATACATCGCGTTTTATCAGACATCCTAGAATCGTTGTTTACAAAGTGTGCAAATATCTTCTTATCAGCCTTGAAAGTTTCACAAATAAAGCGTCTACTGAATTTAAATGTAATTTAATGTAAAAAACTCAACGCAAAGAAAGGTCATCTTGAACAATTGGAGCTTATTTGATGTATTAATAAAAGACGTTGTATCCGATAAAACAAGACCGAATATATAACTAAACTCAAAGTGGCCCAACATTCGTGAATTTAAGTCATGTTAAAACCCGTTTTATTCACAACAAATTGCTGTAACATATGGATCACGGAAGCTTATTCTTTCTCCTAACGGAAGCTTTCGACCACACCTGTCAGAGGGAAACATTCAAGGCTTATGACCATCCTGCATTTCTCCGTGCAATAAACTCATTAGTGCCTTTGCATTAGATATGAAATCATCATATTAAACTAAGTGAACCGATAGACACTGGCGGATTATGAGGAAAACACGTGTTGCGTGTTCGGTCGGTCTTTTTATTATAAGAAATCAATTGTGAATGGGCCATTAAAAATATGTGGGAGAATTATGGATACATTGCTATAATGCCTTTCATTCATTGAAAAAACTGTGAACATTAAAATGAATAATGTCGGACCAAGCCTTCGACGAACTTATTTCAGAACAGTGTTAGGTTTCTGCTTTTATGTTATGTTTTTATCTGAATGAATGTGTGTGAATTTAAGACAATTTTAATGCAATTCCCTTATTGCAAAAAAAAACAAATAATGGTTACGAATATAAGTTCTTTTCTTTTTTACTTTTTTTTATACTAAAATAAAGCAATACTCACACACTGAGAGAAAAAAAACTACTACAAGTTATAAACGTTATGAAAATACTTCTTGTAGTAGAACACCGTACTTAATACTTAATTTATTATAATAAGTTCTATTTATTTATTGTTTTGAATGGAAAACGCACCTTATTTTATCGATGACTATACAGTAGTTTGTTTTATTCCTGAATATTTCTGAAAATGTTTGAAAATAATTACAACAAAAATAAATAAATTTAAGTTTGGAGAAATGCTTGATGTTTGCCCCATAGACCTATTGACTTCAAATCTACATCTAACATATGCAATTGGAAATGTATGTGGATGATTACTATGTTGTGCGTTTCTTTCAATCAAATGATCTCTTAAGATACCGATAAGACATTAAATGTTAAAGTAATAAGTGTTTTATGATGGTGTTCCTATACCACAAATGCTTGATTTATTTTATCGCATTTAGTCTGAATCAAAATCGGTAAAAAGAAGCATTTGTCACCCTATACATCGATAACTTGTGATATGTGTGAATAAGTAATATAACTCGAGTTTGAATCCTCATGGAGGCAATATGTTGTAATTTTACTAATTTCCTTGCAATTATTATTTACGACATTTTTTTCAAAAATACGAAAAAAAAAAAAAAAATGTTTCATTAAACGAGTGTGGGACATTTCTTCACTATTTCTGATTCGAAGCTATTTAATTGGTACTACTGCTAGTATATGTTATTGTTGTTTGGATAGATTGTTTCGTAGACAATAATGCAAACATAAATAATTTTGCTGTAAGTTCTCAGCAAATGTATTTATGTTTGCCTTCTTGTCTACAAAATAATATATCAAACCAACAATAAAATATACTAGAAGTAGTAAGAATATGATTCGTTTTACACATAAAACGTATTCTAACAATCATTTGGCACTGAATGTCTCTTTTTTTGTGTTATATTTTATATATTCATACGATTTAGATAATATCACATGCTATGATTATAAAGCACATATGTTGTTTCACGGAGAAAGCACGAAATTAAATATATATATATATATATATATATATATATATATATATATACAACATGAAAATATAGTGGAACTAATGTATGTCTTAGAAAATAAAAAGTAAAACAATACACATTTTAAAATCCTATTATTATAACACATTGTTAGTAAATGAACTTTGCCAATGTACATATACAAGTAAGAGTTGCAAGAATTTCAATATATTTAAAAAAGACCCCTGGTCAGGAATTTTGATGAGTCAAAATTAACATTGCAGGGGTCGTATTTTAGCACGGAACATATATATGTTTTTAGTTAAAAGTAGAAGTAAAACACCATATAAAACGTTGTTTTGCGTTATATAATTATAATTAATTTACAAAAAGCTTCGAAACATTGATACAAAATATACACTTATTATAATACTTGTAACAGGAACTACATCAACCTTGTTGCGATACATTATATCACAATTAATTATAAATTGTAAAAAACAAAACATGCTTACAATTGCATACCGATGTGGTGCTGCTGAAATTGGAAATTTGGAATATATTTTATATGTCTTGTATTAAGAAATACACGTATGAATCAAACAAGAAGTAATCCCTAGGGTGGCGATGATTTCGACCACAGGGGTATGTTTTGATTAAACTGAGTAGAGGACCACCATTATGTATCTCACCAAACATTAAATCTAAAACTCTTGTGGCTTTAGTGAATACGAGTTGTTTAAATTAATAACTACATTAGTCAATAGAGTCATATGACCCCATGGTCATAGTTAGTTTTGGAACCCAGGAACATTATTTGAACAAAGATTAGAGGAGAAAAACTTTATAATGTTACACAGGTAAAACCTGAGTCTTTTGTAATGTAGTAGTTGTTCCAGTAATCTTGGGACTCTTTTAATGTTAGACCATCGGAACGTGTATCATTCGAAGGCATTTCTTTTAACAATTTTTTTAGCTCTTTAATTATATTTTATATTTTTCCAACATGAGATAAATTGAAAAGGGAACAATTCCAGTTCATGTTTAATATAAAATTGATAATGTGTGTTTAAAGGCGTTTTAGTTTATCATACGTTTGCCAAGAACGAAGGACAACCAAGTAATGACGCTTTTCTATTAATTAGATTCAACAGGGGGGTTACTAAGTACACTTTAACCACTTGCAAATATCTGAATTATTCAATATGTAATTGTTTCACCTGCAAGCTGTTCATTATAAAATGCATTACTTTACGCAATACATTTCATCAATAACTAAACATCACTATGAAATACATTAAACATAACGCCACGTAACGGTTTATCAATATTCTTGTTAACGACAAAGGGACAGTCATAAAAGGACCGATTTTACAGGTCGTTGACGTCCGCTGAAGAACGAAACATGAGTTAAAACCCGCGTCACAGTACGAGAGCTTTTGAAGGTGTACACAGGCCGCTGTGAAGGAAAGTGACCGAAAAAACAATTGCATTGTAGCAACTCATTATAACAATTGTTACATGATTTAAAAAGCATTTTTTAAGTGGAAACATAATAAATCGTGTATCGCCAAAAATGTTGGCATTAACTGTTAGTGAAATCATACTCAATTTGTAGGACTAATGGGCATACATCGTAAAAGGCATTTAACAGAAACAAATATATTAAATGATATGAATCGACGGATTGAAAGATAATATAATCCAAACGATACCCAGCATTTGTGGCGTTTAAATAATAACCTACTTAATTAAGATTTTAGTTGTTGTTGTTCGTAAAGCCACCGCTAAATATTCTATGTCAAAAATGGCATGCTTCGATTTAAAATTCACAATTCACACATCCACTTCCAGTTACATAACTTGGATTTGTATTTGTAGAATATCGGCAATAGCCAGAATGCGACTTTACGCCAAATGTGTCACACACATAAGTGTGCTCTGATACATATTACTACTCCCAACATAAACACAATATTGCTTGATCATGCAACGATCATTCCCAATATAACGCTCGCTATTTATAGTCGTTGTATAACGTTATGCGATCGTGCCATTCATCTTGCCTTAACCTGTTAATAGTGACATTACCAATATTGGTTTTGAATGTAATGACCTGAGCTTTACAACTTTTCCAATTCGCATCACGGCTTTAAACTGTGTTTTTCTCTATCTGATAAAATGATGCTTTTAAATTCAAAGACATGTTCCAATAAAACCTTTCTAGTTCGCGACAAGACTGGTACACTCGTACTGTTCGTCTCTGATAAGATTAAGTGGACTTAGCCTACTTAGCATTCCGCTATTCACAGGCATGTGCCGCGAAGTTCAAGACTGTCATATCAATTCCAGAAAAAGAACTTAAATGACAAACGAGGGTCAAATCGATTTTCACTAAAGTAATACCGTTTAAAGTATAGTCGCATCGTAACAAAGAGACCAGTACTTCGATGTTACGGAGAGGGCGGAAAATGTTGTAACATGCAAGCTTAATCAAGTTAATGACATGCACGAAAAGGTATGCTTTACAAATGAACTGTAATCGGGAAGGATAAGTCTGGTCTTGAGAAACTTTAGTCGAAATAAACAAAATGGGTCCGATCTAGTTTTACTGAAAAGTAATGTCAGCGTAGAATTTTGTTAAGTTCAACCATAAGTAAATAACATAATTAATACATTTACATGTAATTTTAATCATAAACATGCGTACTTGTGTTGCTAAAAGGCAAAACAATGTTATAGATTTTTAAAACATGAATGCTGCTTTAAAACATAATCCTACAGCGGATATATGTAAATGTACATGACTACTAAGAATGATATATTTAATTGTATGCATCTTTTTGATTAAACTGCCCATGAAGGTTCATCAACACATGCCCAGGTTGTAAAATGGCTCGAAATTCTGAATATCTGCATAAACACAAACATTGTCGTCTGGCAGAACGAGACCAATTATGCAAATCTTGTTTAGCTTGTGGAACGTCGTTATCGATCGAGGACGGAACTGTCATCTTTCACTGTAAAATTAATCCGACAAGACATCAGTGATGTACCCACAGAATGAATAAGAACTGAGCGAAGCCTGACGTGGGTAAGGCTAAACATATGGCGGCACTTTTTCCTTGGCATGATTTCAATGGAAAGCATGTTACACAATGAGTACAGTAGTAGCAACTTAACATGATGGGTTTTTTATTTACGGAAACAACTTCATATTTATGTTTTGCTGCATAAGTGAAAAATTGAATTGTCATTTAAAAGCGTACGCATCCATAGTAAACATATACACACATGGTATATATTTAACTTTTTACATTAGAAACAATAGAAACACAGTATTTATTTTCACTCATTTTTTTTCTTATAATTCAATAACACCTGTTTGAATCACGTTGCGATAGATGTGGGATTGCCTATAGATACGCCTTTTATTGAGTTATTTGTGATTTTTTTGTGTGTAAACTTAGATTTGCGAAGAGCAATTGTGAGCGTATATATTCATTATTGTAAATGAAAAATCAACAGGATTCTTAATACACAAAACATATGAAAACTCATTAAAACTTTGGGTAGCCCGTGTTTATGTATTTTTAACGTTAAAGCCCTATGCAAGTATATATTGCTAACCTGGTTCCGTATACAAATTATCCATTCTTAGACTTAAGAAAACATGTTAAACTTTTAAATATATACATGTTATAAGTTCTCCTGATTTCATAAATGTATTGTTTTAAATGAAGAATAATGTAGCTAGAGGTATTACATTTCGTGTCATATTGCATTGTTTTATACTATGAGAACAGGAGAGTTACAATCATAATCTTTATTTTTATATTAACGTTTGCGCATTAGTATGTGAAAACGGGCCCTGGTTAATACTGTATCATTATGTATGCTGAAACCTATGATTTGCAGACATACAATGTGATCTTAATGTTCACTTAATCACAACGTTCGTTAGGATTTCCCTTAAGAATCTTTAAATACCAGACCACATTCATTTGTGAAATATATGAGACGAGCGAGGGTAATAATATTTCCTTGTCTTACACGCATTTTTAACTTCACAGTACTCAAATTTAGAAGCTTTTTATAACCATGCGAACATAATAATTAAATGGAGCCATACATGTACCGTTCATTTTATTGCGTAATGTTCTCGATTTCATTAGTATTAAGCGACACGCAGAAGCAAGACTTTTGCATTCGTAAGCGGCAACAGTACAATACAATCGAATTTTTTGCAGAAATCCGTTGGAATCGACATGTTACCGACCAAAAACAACCAACAACAATGGCATCGATAAAAAGATAACGAGTTGGTAATTATAAATATTATGGTTTTTATGCACACGAAAGCTATTGGTGCCACTGGAGTAAATACGGTTCGTCAGATTAAGTATACCGATGTATTCAATTTGCACCAAACGCGTTCAAATACAAACATATTCATTAAATGCATCTCTTATAAACGAAACAATTATCAGTTCCATCAACGAGATGTACTTTCATTAGGACGGATACCCTTTTCAAATTCTTTGAATGTTTTTTCAGCGGATGTTAGCTTTAACATAAACAGGTATTCACTACCGTTCTTCGAAATTTGCCACCACCCAAAGCCGTTTGAGTAAGACATATCTTGATATATAATGAAAGCAAAGAATCGTTTCTTTCTGCAAACCTTATCATAGAGCAGTCAAGTTTTTATCTTACTACGACGCCACACATTTCTTTGCGGTAATTGCGTGCAGATGTATAAGTACAGAGCTAGCCTTGTAATCAAAGACATGCTTCGTCGAGAATAGACCAGAAATGTATGAATACCATACCACAATCCTACCCAAAGTCACTTTGCCTCGTTTACTAAAAGGTGGTGGGGTGTCGGTGGATGTAAATCAAGAAATGAACCGTGTTTGAAGTTTTTGAAAGTGTATGGTTTCTGTCTGACATATTTATAGTTCTGCTTTGGCTTTTGAATTACTCGGTTTCGACGTAAACATGCTAGTCGTCACGTATTTGAACAACTTGATTGCTATAACAACATTTTCATTGGATACAATTTTACAAAACACATCTTTGTGTTTAATACACGAAAGAATGCATAATTATTTGAACAAGACACTTGAAATAAAAGCCGCAGGTGTACCTACCTACTGAGTGATCAATTTCGTGTTTTTACCACACGTTTATTTGATAAAGAAGTGTATTCCGTACTATGAAGTTCGACTTCATTTTTTAACCCTATCAATATCATGATTTCAAATGTATAATGCATGTTTCGCTTACCTGTACAATTGTTACATGATACAATTAAACAAATATAGTTCATTGTTTGTTATTGGGTCGCTTAATAATGCATTGAAACATACTCATACACATGATATATGGGAATCCAGGAATACAATTTCTCAAATAATTAACACTACAATAGAGTGATATTCAAAACATCGTATACCCAGGACATGTTAATATTTTATTTAAACATGAAACTGTCTGCATAACAAAACATATATTTAACGTATTACTATAACGCGCATATGTTTAAAACAAAGAGTAGTTATATTTCAGTACATTGGTTTGAATACAACTTGAGCATATTATCAATTATTGATTCAAGGGACACAGAAGATCAGATCTAAGGGTTCACAGTTAGGATTAATTAATTTGTACTTAATTTGTATTTTCGTCTTCAGGATTCACATTTTATTTTGCTACACACATTTGGCAGTACAGATACTTAAGAGATGTTGCTAGCGCAAAATCGGTCTGAAGTTTTAATACAGACACCCCATTTTTAAACACATGTTGTTGTTTTAGTAGAAGCTTGAATCTGTGTCGCGGAAAGAGATGGTTTGCACACAGTTTCAGAGATGTATGAGTTTAGGTAAATGGTCGCTAGATATAAATGAGGGACATCTAACTGATACTTTTTTCTCCTGCTAATGCAACTTGGTGTCACTGTTTAATTTTAAATTCACCATTGTAAAACTCTGAATTTATCAATAATCAATTGTAACACCTGAAAGTGTCTCATTATAGTCAGCTTAAATGGGACCAACGCATTTGATCAATCATTTAACAACGCTTTTTACTGCATTAAACTCAGTAACTAGATGACACTTTTTTTTTTAGATTTAAGTCCCTGGTAACAACTGTATCAGTATGTATGCTAAAAACTATGATTTGCAGATAAAACGTCTTAATGTTAAATTAATTACAACTTTCGTTCGGATTTCCCCTTACGCGTTTTAAAATACCAGAGCAGAGAATATATGAGAAGAGCAAAATTTATAATTATTCGTTGTCATACACGCTTTTTATACTTCACAGTACTCAACTTTAGAATAGTTTTATAACCCTAAGTAAATTATTATTTAAAGACGCCATAAATGTGTAAATACGTTTCCATGTTTACATCTAACCACCACATTTCCAAACAACTTGACAAAATAATTTTAGTCAAATGGAAGCTTGTCTGTGGATCTCAACAAATCAAATGTTTAAGTATTGTTCAATCACATGCACATTTTAAATAAACTTCCTGAGATCATTTACATGTCCTTAAATACATGTTATTCGTATCTCGAATACCGTTCATATTATTGCTTAAACAGTAAAATACATCCGAAGGGTTTGCATAAATCCTTCGGCATTGACATTATACCGTCCAAAAAACAACAACAACAATGGAATCTGTAACAGGATAACGATTTGGTAATTATACATAGTATAGTTTCTATGCACACGATAGCTGATGGTGCCATAAATACGGTACGTCAAATTAAAATTAATTATACTTGTGCATTTTATTTGCAACAGTCGCATTCAAAAAAACATATTACGTATATGCATCTCTTATTAACGAAACAATTATCAGTTCCATCAACGCGATGTACTTTTAATAGGACTGCTATTTTTTCAAATGCTTTGAATGTTTTTCGGCGGATGTTAGCTTTATCATAAACAGTTATACACTACCGCTCTTGAAAATTTGCCACCACCCAAAGTTATATCTGTATACGCGCATTGCTCTGTGATGAAAGCAAAGCATCGTCACTTTTCTGCAAACCTTATCTTCGAGCATTCGAGAATTCAGCTTGCTACGACGTCACACATTTCTCTGCCATAATTGCTTGCAGATGTGTCGGTACGGATAAGACATTGGAATCAAAGCCATGCCTCGTCGAGCATAGACAAGAAATGTATAAGTACCATAGAAACACCCTTGTGAAAGTTGCTTTGCCTCGTTAACTTGAAAGATGGTGAGTTGAAGTTAGAGGTAAAACAAGGAATGAGCCGTGTTTGAAGGTTTTTAAAGTGTATGGTTTCTGTCTGTTGAAAGTGTATGGTTTCTGTCCGACAGATTTATAGTTCTGCTTTGGCTTTTGAATACCTCTATTTTGACGTAAACATGCAATTCGTCACGGAGGAATTTGGACAACGTGATTGCTTTACAACATTTTCTGCAGATACAATTTTACGAAACACATTTTTCAATTTAAAACACCTGAACCCATATATTCAGTGCGCAATTTCGTGTTTTATCGCATGTTTTTTTCATAAAGAAGTTTATTCAGTGTGATGATTTTCCACTACATTTTTATTTATCCTATCATGGAACGTTCAATCTCATGAAAACGGTTTTGCACCACATGCAATTGTGTTCAGCTATTGAATTCAAACTGCTTTATTAACAACATGGGTCGCATATTAGTACATATATAGAAATATAAGAATATTAATAATATATGATAATCTCGTTAGGAGATTCATCAATTTCTTTAAAACAAACACTACTAGTGCTATTTCATGTACATTGAACATATTTGAACTCTCACTTCAGTAAATAGCTAGGTATTAAGGAATAATACAATGTTGTTTATATTTCCGAAAGTTATCCAATTGCTATTAATAAAAATACGCCATTTGTATTCTAGCAATAATACTTATTGCAATATGACTGCATTACGCATTTTACCAATCCCCGAAAATACATAAATTGCTGAAACTTTATAGGAAATTAAAAGGTCAACACGCTAGTTAATTTATATTGGAAAGGATAATGTCTTGAGAAAGCTCAAAATGGCAAGCACTGTCCATGTTTATTATACTAGATAACAAAACTCTTTCAATATAAATATATATATTCTAAATAGTTTTAGACTTAAGTCTTAGACAAGGTTGGTGAATACAGGTCCTGGTTAATACTGTTTCATTATGTAAGCTGAGCGCTATGATTTTTAGACGTACAATTCGATCTTAAATGTTCACTTAATAACAGCTGTTTGCAGAATTTCCTTCAAGACGTGTTTACTACCCGCCAAGGAAAAGTATGAGGAGAGCGAGATTTATAAATACTTGAAAGTAAACAGTTATACACAGTAACTACCGTTATTCAAAATTGCCATCACCAAAAGTCGTGCGAATACAAAATACGCTCATTAATCTGCGATGAAAGAAAATCGTCGTTTCTTTCTGCAAACCATATCATCGTGCAGTCATGTTTTAATTGCATGCATATGTGTCGGTACGTAGTCTGTCTTATGATCAAAGGCTTTCCTCATCGAGAATAGACAAGGCATTTACAAGTACCATAGAATCATTCCTGTCAACGTCGCTTTATCTAATCTACTAAAAGATGAGGGCTGTTGTTCGGCGTAAAGCAAGGCATGAACCGTTTTTGTTGTATAGGTGTATGGTTTCTATAGGCGAGAAGTGTAGCTCTGCTTCATATTTTGTTTGACGTAAACATGCTATTCATTACGAGGTATTTGGGAAATTTGAGCAGTAGGTGTATCCAAATATCTAGTGAGAACTTTGGTGTTTTAATTGCATGTTTATTTGATAAAGACATGTATTCAGTGCGATAACTTTCTACCTCATATTTTTATCATAACATTGACTTATAAAAACGGTTTAACATCACGTGATATTGTGTTCAGCAATATAATTCAAACTGTATTTATTAAGAACATAGGTAATCTAATCAGACTTTAAATTTAATATTTATTTTCGGTTTGTCTGTACAATTATAATATGATCAAGCGAAACAAATAGTGTTCCTTGTTTGTTCATGTGTCGCATAATAACACATTGAAATATAAGCATATACATCGGACAGTATTATCCCGGAAGGTGGCAGACTCATCAACTTCTTGAATTATAAACACTATCACAGAGTGCTATGTCATATACCTATGATATATTATATATAACAAAGGAACAGTCGGTATACCTAAAGTATATTCAACGTATTACTATAAGTGTATATGCTTAAAGAACAGTTATAAATAAAAACATAACAGTGAATAAAACTTAAGCATGTGGACAATTCTTCGTGTTAAAGGACATGGGTAATTAGGTCAAATTGTTACGGTGAGGTTAATAATAACACAGTGATTTGTCTTTATAATAAAATTAGTACAATGAGTTTATGACTGAAGGGACAGCATCAGTCTTCTGCCTGGATATTGGTTGGCATTTTAAGCTTTATCAGGACCTTGTAAATGTCAAGCAACTAGGTAAACCGAAAACGATTTGTCGACCTTTATATGTCCTTTATAGTTTCAGCAGTTAATGTATTTTCGAGGATAAGTACAATTCGTCTATCAGGCATATTGCATTTCCGTGAGTATTATTGCTAGAACAAACACGTCATATTGGTATTAATTTTGTAATTATGTATTGTATAATATTAGGACGTGTGAAACATATTTGATTGACACATGTATCCTTTATACCTAATTATTTTCTAAAGTCAAAGTTCATACATGTTGCCTTGATTCCTACTTTGATGAAAATACAGAGGCTCAAAACTAAAGGAAAACATTAAATCATATTCATCACACCCATGTTCTCATATTTAAATATCTTTATTTTCCAAACAAATTAATACAATAATAATGGTATGTTTTGGAGTTTTTATACATATATTACATCACACAGTGGAAGTAAGGTAATATTCATGTTTATAAATGTACATCATAATGGGAGTGGCCTTTACCGATATCAAATAGTAAAATACCGAAATAACATGCTTGAAACAATCATGCCTTGAACAAAAATCAAACATATTTATCATATAAAACATATTATGACAGAAAATTGAAATGTGTTATTTTACATCATATTCATTATATAGACAAGTTTATAGTATATTTAATGTCCACTTAAAAGCATTCTGGACATATGGGATTATTTCAAAACAGTCCGGTATATCTGGAAAACTGTTTATGTTCTATTGATTTTACACACACAATAACAAATAATGCAACATTAATTTTTACTGTTATGTGTGTAACTCACTTCAGAGTCAGGATCTAAAAACCATCAATTACATACACAAGATGAAAGCATATTATTAAAATTCGTTCCGTTCCATGGCAAAACCTGTAAATGTGACGTCAGTGATGACGTTATGACAAACACAACTTTGATATCGTATTTATATGTTTTGAATTGAAAAACATTGCATATTGACAGTATGTAAAACAAAAGACAATAGTATTAATACGGTCATGCTTGTAAGTTATGTATCACTTTGGTCGTGTAATCTAAAGCAAGCCTTTTGAACACATTACCACACATGTTGCAATAGCAAGTCTAGAGTTTATGGAAATATCCTTTGCTACACTAAAATCAATGTTTGAATGATCTTTGTAGGCTGATTTATTTTGCAAAAAGGTATAGTGCAAACGCATTAATCCTTTCAAATGAAATGCAAGATCCGTTATAATAAATAGATGCGAGACATAATCATGTACAACGATGGCAACTAATCTGATGCTTAAAGCTGTTAAACTCCAATGTTTAATATATATTAGTTGATGCGTTAGCAATCGATTTTGGATTCATGCGTTTATAATGGGCAGCAGGGGGCTTCAGTACAATTGTGTTTTAGTCGTCATAGGCATCAATTGTTGAACGACCTTACTTGATATAAGCACACAATGTTAAAGGACAAAATACTATTAAATAAATACAAAGCATCCATACATAATATAGTGTTACATAAAGTGCAAATCACAGATGAATACAATTTTATTTACAATATCAAATACATATGTATTGAGCTTCCTTTCAACCATTTAAAAGAGTTTTTGACGATATCATAGTATAACTTTAAACATTAAACGTCAGCATTTCTTTCATTTACAAATACAGATATCACTGTTCGGCGTTACCTAAAAGTACGATAAGTAACGTGCGTTTACAATCATACATGATCTAAATTAGCCACACCCTTATTATAGTACACAGCAAATGTAATATATATTACAATTTTAATATTTCAACTCACCAGCTAGACTTGCTGAATATAAGAAAAACAGTGATTCCTCTAAGCTGAAACTGTACAAGTGCTCCGTTTGTTTCAAACGATTGTTTATACTCTTAGCACTCTATAACATTTAATATTTATACAAACATCTTAAAGTCAGCAGGTTCCTATGTTACCACTTACTTCAAAATGGCAATATGTGCGTATGTATAACATACCTTTTTACTTTTGATAAAGGTGCGTGTTGTAAAATACAATATGGCATCATCAATAACATTCGGTACAAATATAAGTTGATCTGATGGACGATTGCTATATTGGACATTACCACAAAACCACACAACAACCTGAACGCGTACTCACAAAGCTCCTTAACCCTTTGCATGCTGGGATATTTGTAGTCTGCTAAAATGTCGTCTGCTGAATTTCTAAAATTAGCATTTTCTTTGGGTTTTTTTCAAAGAATACTATCAGAATAGCAAACAGTTTGGATCCCGATGAGACGCCACGTTTTGTGGCGTCTCATCTGGATCCAAACTGTTTGCAAAGACCTTCTAAATCCGGTTCCAGCACTGTAAGAGTTAATACAGTCTACGTTGTTGATCCATATTAAGTTTATCTCGTAGTCATACCCGACATAAAGAAATAACACCCTATCTGATAAAGTTGTGTGTACAACAAACATGCGCTTGTGACGTCATTTTGTTTATTTTCATGACATCATTTGATGTTTTAATGTTGTTTTCATACATTTTCGTGTGTTTATTTTTTAAATGAAGACTGAATAATTATGAGATGAAAAGAATACCAGCTAACCGTGTAACACAAACACGTTAATTTGCTCAGCTTAAAATCCTGAAATACTCGCAAATGCTCTTGGTTTGAGTTTTCAAGCCTCGCTAAAAAACCGTATTAAACACTACCTAAATATTGTATTTGTGTCTCATCATCTCGTTAACGTTGAAGGAAATACAACTCGTTAGATATACTTAACATGATAAGCATACTTTGGAATAAACAAAGCACACATATGCTGTCGTCATGTTTATGGTCCTGAAGGGAAATACTATTTTTGAAAAATGTTTTGTGTTTAAATTTCATTTTACACTCATCAAATTAAGATACAATACAATTAAAATATGCATAATAATATGTGAATTTTTCCTACGAACAAAAACGTAAACCCCTCAACTAAATTCGTAAACGTAAATAACGTTTCGATATCCATTATTATGCTTAGTATGCTAAATGTTTTGTTAACAGATAACATCCAACGTGACTTTAACAGGATACGTCAAACTTTTTCTAATTTAAAATAAATAATTTTATTAAAAAACAAACATTCACTGATCTTTAAGAAACTACGAATACATGATCAACACTTTATTAAGAAGCTTTGTAGATACGTGTCCTGGATTCATACGGAGGCTCTCTTTTTCTGAAGGTAGCTATAATTGGACGTGCTATTGTTCTCATCGATAAATGAGTAGATATCCTCCTTCTCGTGAACGGAATTGTTAATTGTTAATAGATGGTTTATTCTCGTTGGAGATCGAGTGACCTTGTACCGATGCTTATCCTTTGAGCGAATTTTATAGCACGAGCAGGAGCAAACCGAAATATGATCACTGTACTCAGGGTGCTCCTGCGCCTGAGAAACCACGGTTCCGTTTCCGGTGATGACGTCACCGTCGAGACGAACGGCCGTCTGGGCGGCGGCCGCAGCCTCTAGTTCGTCTCGCCGCTCGTCCTCGGTGTTCATCGTCAAGAACCGTAGCACAAGAAGGTTCATGGCAGCAGATATCACGGTCAGACCGAACAATATAAACAGAATACTAAACGTAACGTAATGTGGCTGTTTCTCAAGCGCGTTATTCTTTTGCAGCGCAACAAAGTCCCCGAACCCTATAGTGGTCAAAGTAATGAAGCAGTAATATAGGGCGTCAATAAACGTCCACCCCTCGAAATGCACAAACGCTGCAGCACCAGACATTAGGACTATAAGACTAAGGTTCATCGTAACTATTATAAGGTTAGTCTGACCCACTTCCGTCTTCTTTAGGCGCAAGCATTTCTTGCCCTGCTTCATAAGGTATGTGACGAATGTGTTAAGCCGTTCACCAACACTCTGGAACATGACGATGCACAAGGGAATACCCATCAGAGCGTACATCATGCAGAATATCTTGCCGGCGTCAGTCTGTGGAGTACTGTGTCCATAGCCTGCAAAACATATACAACATATATACATTAAGTGAAACTTCAGTTGCACCAGCAGGTGACAAACCTTATTATACAAGGGCATTGGTTGTTAATGACGAAGAACCAATTGAAAAAAGTGAGACTCAAAACAAATTCACTGGAAAAGACGCACATGAATATAACAAACGAACAAACATGACTTAAACTGATATCACCCATTGGAACGGTCAATGCAAAAGAACTGTGGGTTAAAACATATTATTAGGAGCACCAAATATCGCCCATGGAATCCTTCATTTAAACATTATATATAAATACAAATTAATCTCATATCATCACAATTCATATTTAATAGAAATAGATTCTAAAGAGAAAACATGCAACTTGAATTCCCATTTAACTACTAAATGACTGTCATAAAGACCAGAGCACCAGAACTCAGATTAAAGTCGTAGAAATTGACGAGGTCTATGCAACAGATAATGGTAACCATGTTTGTGAAAAGATTTTGAAAATACCTACTTCCTTTGCGTTTTATAAAGACATGAAAGTGCGAATATAACTAAACAAATATTATTTTGGGACTATCTTGTCAGCATTTAAAATACGCTTTCCTAAAACATGATTTTTGGGTAAACGTAGAAAGAACTACATATCAAACACTTTTTTTCGGATTTCGCTTAGTCTATAAACATTACAAACATGTGCAAGAATATTATATTAACAGCTATGATTTATGAAGCCATTTTAGTGTACATATTCATGCTATACCAATAAAGTTTCACCAACGGGACTCAAAATTGCACTGAGACGGAGAACCTATGTGCAATATTTTGAAATATAAAATTAATTTTTTAACACATAATATTCATTTATGCCCTGATAGTATCGGGGAATAATGAATGTTCTTCATATATAAAGAAACTGTTTGATATGTACGTCAGAACAATAAAAAATGTCTACCATTTAAGTCTCGAGGGAGAAAAGCAATCTGGGATCGTCATAAGAAATGTTGAATGCTTACCGTATGCAAATACTTATTATACACATTTAGACATATGTGCGTGGCACCCATTGTTCACATTATGTATTGGAAAACACATAACGCAAGCGAACAGAGCGATCAACACCAACGGGCATTAATGCAGCAACTATTTTGTATAATATTATCTGTATTGTTTTGTTTAAAAGCAGAATCATGTTCAAGCATCTATGATATCGAGAGATGTCGGTTTGCAATGAAAGTTATACAATAAAATTGTATCTTACAAGATTATATCAATCTCCGCGAATCAAGAGAGCTTATTGTCACAAAGATAATACATCGTTTCAATCAGTGCACAATACATGTAAATGAATGGTAAAATAATGGTTGATCAGTGCAGATAGTTGATGAACCGACGTGCGTGCTGAAACTCCATAAGTTGAGTCACAAGTCTTTGACAAGACAATTGGGCCCTCCGCACGTACTTGGCCCACTTTAATTATGTTGAAAATCTGCATGACGAAGCATTCTTGCTATGGCAACATTTTAAGGGGACAATTTCACAGATTTGTGCGTGTCTTTTTTCTAAAAATATCATAAAGTTAATTAACTTACACAACTTTAAATGGGATTAATAGGTCTAAAAAATTATAATTAGAATAAAACAAATATAATAACAAAGTGTGGCTGCCCCGGACTATCATTACATATGTTGCTTTTTATCCACACCCTAACGACCAGTATACAAAAATAGCGCATCGATTAACGAATTGTGAGTAATAAATCTTCAAGTTTCTATAAACGCGAACGCTGGTGTTTTCTTTGGCTTAACTCGAGTAAGTACACTTCGTTCGTACCAAATATACAGTAAAGTTCAGACTTCATTTGCATGCAGCGTTTTCGAGCTTAAACATAATTCAGTGTATTTCTTACAAACAAATTAGATTTTACTTAATAAAATACATTTACTTGTGTTTGGTTTGAGGCCCCTTCAAAAATGCGCTGCATTAATATAAGTGGATAGGGGCATTACGATTGACGCGTTTACGTCTAACTGTTCGTCCCTCGAGAAGAAACATAATGTACGTCGTCTTTACACATCTGCAAAGGCACATGGGCTAATTATATAGTTTTCATGACCAAGTGTCGTTTCAACACATTTACTGAAGTCATGTTAAAAAATGCCATTGTTTGTTGGTTAACTTACCAATCGTCGTTATCACAGTAAGTGCAAAGTAGAACGCCCCAGCGAACTTCCACTGCGTGCCCGCTTTGTACGGCACGGACTGAATGATATTTCTGCGCAGAAGGTTGAAGTCAGCATCTGTCATGTCGTACTTGATGCGAATTTCTTTTTCCTCATTAAAGTAGTCCGTGCTTTTATTTTTCTCCGTCTCCGATTCAAGGGCATCAAACACGGCTGCGCCCACTAAGAGATACGTGAATGTGCAGACGATTAGAGCTAGAGTCCGTGTGTTTTGTTTCTTCATATCTATACGGCGTCGTTATTAAGGGTGGTCGTGGCGAAGACTGTCTCTGGGTCTTGAGCCTCACCCTATTCAAAACTGCCATAAGGTTCACTTTTGTATCACGTTTAGTTGCGATTCGGTCAACATATTATGTGGATCTCGCTCCTATACTATTCTAAAATGGATGTGTAAAGCTGACGTGTTACATAATCAAATCTACGTTGAGTGTTTGATTTACTTATTGGCGAGTGCGGTATTAAATAAAGCCAAACTGGACTCCGTCGATCATCGTGTTTAGATACATCGAATGTTATACAGAGCAATATCAACAATCTCGTCTATCTCAATACTAAAGCACATTACTCATGCACTCCACTTTCCATCCGTATTTTTCATTGCACTTGCTTGTTAGGTTTTAGATGTCTGGGAACGGTTATTTCTTCATATGTTTGCTTTCAATGCAGTACAGTTACCGCTCTGACACTGTATAAAGTGAATTTAATCACTGGCTTCGTTGTTTCGGAGTTCTGAAAGTATAAAACGGATGTGGTAATGTTTTTGTTCTATAAAATAATAAAGTGTACACATGATGTACACGAATACAAGTTTAAACCGTCCACGGACTAGACGGTGCTCCCGATCACAGTACGTTAACTAGTGGATTCACGCATAAATAGTGTATGCATGCATTTGTGCAACAAACACCCAACAACATAAAGATATCACAACTATTGCCTGCCATCACAGGCAAGTAGTTCCTGATAAATTCAACACAACAAGTCCCTCAACGTCGTGGCATTCTATTGTTAATAGGATATGTTTCACTCCGATCAGAGAAACCGTCAATACGACGTCTACAACATATTCTATGATCAAACGTTATCTATGGGTGGTGTGTCCTTAGACGTATCGACGCTTAACATAAGGCTTTTAACGAACTCTACATTGCAATTTGTGATAACTGTCAAGCTGAGCAACAAAACGTGTACGCTCGATGTTATATTAAAAGTAATTGTAGTTCCACGTGTACACGTGTGATATGTGTCTTTATTTTATTTCATCCTGCCTCATAACGCTGTTATGATTTTGCTCTGGTACATATTAAACCACATAATAATTATGTTAAAACTTAATCGAATTTAAGTTATCTTTTATAGCTTTTTTATAACAAAAGTAGTCATTAATTCTGGTTTAAATGTGAAGTTGGACGCGTCATTTAACAATTGTAAATCCCAATTGCTTTGCATTGAACGTTCCAAGGCACTGAACCCTGCTTTAATCATTTATGTTTTATGTCGTGTTGTATGCATTTTCCAGTATTGTATATACGATGATTAACTTGCGTTAAATAAAAGACAAGCAGGCGTTAATAAAACTTTGTCTCCATAATATTTCAGGAGTTTCATGTTATAATAATGTAAAACAGATGTTAATACATTTTTATCCCCTCAGCAGACGTGCATTGTCAAAATAAACAACTGTGGAATATATTTTTCCTTTATTTCAGCAGTGACGCGCGGCGGACTACTTTTTTAGATTTATACATGAAATGAATGTTTACTTTTCAAATCAATATAGATGTACCGTATAAATAAAAGCCTAATTTCCAATTAAAATTATCTCAAAACCGGCTTTCCGTAACTTTTATTTTTCATTCAATTGATTGCGCAATTTATGACGTATCTCGTGTGACGTTATGTCTGTGACGAAACACACCAGTTTTATTTTGACTCTCTGGATTTTAAGATGGACAAGTCGGACGTGTTAATTTATTTATTTAACAGTAAAATATTTGTTAAAGCATTGAACGAATCCAAAACGTATTTCGGATTGTGTGGTTGTAATGCATAATTGTAAATTTTGATATTAATAAAATAACTCGCTTCGATAGAAGTACGGTTTCGAAAATTGTGTTTTGGGTCAGAAGACAGAACAAATTCAAGCGTTATTAAAAAATAGTGTGGTTAAAATAAATGTCAAAAAAGGGATTGAAGAACATAAAATGGAAATACATATCGTTGTAACTGTATTTTAATTAGGATTGGATTAAAATTGTCATTGAGGTTAGCGTGTTTTTATACCAAATGGCGATGGAGAAATCAATTTTGTTATGTGTGCAGAAGTTTTAACTCGATATAAAAGCAAACAAAACTGACGAAAATAAACATGGTAATTACATAAATTTAGTGAGTAGAACAAAAAGCAGTAGATGTTTGACTTGTTTATGCCAGTTAGTAAAAAGTGTGTAAAAACAAGAGTTGTTTATAGACTAAAATTTACATTATCGGCGGTGATAAATGCTGAATCATGCCTGACGTAAGTTCAAAATGGCAGCCATTCTTTTTTTTCTTGCAGTGGTGAAACTAGAATTTTAATTTGAACAAAAGCGTTTGTGTTCTACGTGAGTGTGTAACATTTGGAATGCTGATTAAATTTGAATCGAAGCATATAGCGATATTTTGTCTTGTTACTCTGTTTTTGCGTGGAATTCTTAAGGACTATTTCGAGTGGCGTAAACGGGAAAGATCACACACAATTTTAATATTACTACGCAAAGTTAGATTCAGTTAATGTAATCTGATTTTGATTTTTCATTGCATAAGAAATACATTAAATTAACAAAATGTAGGATAAATAGAATATTGATGGGATAAATCGAATACTAGGTCGGTGCCGAATAAAGCGAAGTTCATTTTACTCGGCCCGAAAATCTGAACCACTCGCCAAGGCTCGTGGTTCAGATTTTCTAAGCCTCGCAAAAATAAACTTCGCTTTATTCGGCACCGACCTAGTATTCTCTTTATGTCAACAATCAATAAATAATCCCAATGGATATAAAAGCTTTGATTGCATTTGTATGATAGGGCATGTTGTTAAATAATTTCTCCCATCATCAGACGAGCATTGTTGAAATAAAACACTGTGGAATATAATTTCCTTTATTTCAGCAGTGCCGAAATATAGCTGTCACGCGCGGCGGACTACTTGTTTGGATTTTTACATGAAATGAATGTTTACTTTTCAAATCAATATAGACTACCGTATATACATGCAAATAAAAGCCGAACTTCCACTTAAATTTATATGAAAACCGGCATTCCGTACTTGTATTTTTCATTCAATTGATTGCGTAATGTATGACGTATCTCGTGTGACGTAATTTCTGTGACGGAACACACCAGTTTAATTTTGACTCTCTGGAATTTAAGATGGACAAGTCGGACGTGTTAATTTATTTAACAGTAAAATATTTGTTAAATCTTCGAACGAATCCAAAACGTATTTCGGATTGTGTGATTGTTATGCATAATTGTACATTTCGATATTAATAAAATAACTCCTTTCGATATAAGTACGGTTTCGAAAATTGTGTTTTGGGTCACAACAAATTCAAGCGTTATTAAAAAATAGTGTGGTTAAAATAAATGTCAAAAAAAAAGGATTTAGGAACAGAAAATTGAAGTACATATCGTTGTAACTGTATTTTTATTAGGCTTGGATTAAAGTTGTCATTGAGGTAAGCGTGTTTTTATACCAAATGGCGCTGAAGAAATCAATTTTGTTTCGCGTGCAAAAGTTTTAACGACGCCATAAAAGCAAACAAAACTGACGAAAATAAACATGGTAATTACATAACTTTAGTGAGTAGAACAAGAAGCAGTAGATGTTTGACTTTGTAATGCCAGTTAGTAAAAAGTGTGTAAAAAGAAGAGTTGTTTATAGACTAAAATTTACATGATCGGCGGGGATAAATGCTGAATCATGCCTGACGTAAGTTCAAAATGGCAGCCATTCTTTTGTTTATTGCAGTGGTAAAACTAGAATTTTAATTTGAACAAAATCGTTTGTGTTCTACTTGAGTGTGTAGCATTTGGAAAACTGATTAAATTTGAATCGAGGCTTATAGCGATATTTTTTCTTGTTACTCTGCTTTTGCGTGGAATTCATAAGGACTATTTCGAGTGGCGTAAACGGGAAAGATCACACACAATTTTAATATTACTACGCAAGGTTAGATTCAGTTAATTTAATCTGATTTTGATTTTTCAACGCATAAGAAACAAAGTAAATAAAAAAAATGTAGGATAAATATAATTTTGATGGGATACATCGAATACTAGGTCGGTGCCGAATAAAGCGATGTTCATTTTGCTCGGCCCGAAAATCTGAACCACTCGCCAAGGCTCGTGGTTCAGATGTTCTAAGCATCGCAAAATAAACTTCGCTTTATTCGGCACCGACCTAGTATTATCTATATATAATATGATTTTTAAACATTTAACATGGCTTAAACAAACACACATTACATTAGGATATTCTTTGTTCTAACGACACATAGTTTAAAAGCATTACTCTCCTAAATTAAACCCGTACCTGTATTTTATTAGCCACATACATATATGTTTGAAATTAATAGCTGAAATTCATCGCATGCAATATCTGCATGATAACTTTAATGCGTGTATGCCATAAGACGATATACCATAAGTATTCGCACATATTGTGCGAGAAAAACAAACAGACGGCCATCCTCACAAAAATAACTATGAAAATAATTTAAAGTTTGATACTAAAAAAAGCAAAAACGACGGTCATCCTTACACAATATATAGAGCAAATATCTAAATGAAAAGATGCTAATGGGAAATCTGTGAATGTCTTTTAATGTTAACAATCTTTTCTTGTTATTTCCAAAATAATTCTGCAACTACGCATACTCCAGATTTACAACGCTTTCTCAGTAACGCAACATCGCTCGGTCGCATTGGGGAGTGCAATTTTGATCATGACGGATGATACTATCGAACACTTTTGGAGGGAAATCTGACAATCTTAAGTAATCCGTAATAAACATTGATTTCGGCCGTGTGCATTAGATTAAGGAGTACTCGTATTTGCATACAACTAACTGTGTACAAAAGGACATAATTCTTTACATGATAACACGCGAACATGTTTGAGGATATTTGCAGCTTTTATAAATTTAATCGTATAAACGAAATGTACCGACAAGCTTGAGATAATTTACACCTGATTCGCTGAAATTCTCTAAACTAACGATATTTAAAAAATATGTTTTGAAATAAAGATTGGAAGGATTTCTTCGTGTCATAATTGCACATGCTGATTCAAGAGGAAAATTGTACAACAAAAAAAACATTAACACAACAAATGTATAGCCGACGTTCCTACTGTTTTGGCAATTTTAATGAAACAATGACATTTTCTAATTGGCCTTAGACAAAAAGCTGCAAATTATAGAATCTATATGATTATGAATGCTTAAATAAGGATTAATATGTGAACATTGTCCATAAAGCAAGGTTTATGCACACACGTGGTGTGTTCTCAGTACATGAAGATAGAGTTGGTAGGCATTCTGTTTTTCGTACATTTTTCACTCAACTATATGAACTTGTTGTTAACAAGTTTGTATCAGTGTGATGCTGTTAACTCATTAATTTTGAATTTATTTGTAAATACAACCCATTCATATTATATTTAAGTTCTACATGCAAACCTGTGTTAAGTTTTAACAATGAACGTTCAAACCATGAAATACATATCATGTATTTGTTACAAAGTAAACGAGCCATTATTCACCATATGTCACCAATGCAACTGACTTGTTTATTATGTAGCGCCTGACACACACTACCAGTGTATATTTCTAAACAATCAATTAATAGATCAAAAATGCAAATGTAATTGCAAGCGCTTGGCAACAGATGTTTCGCAACAAATGAATTGAATTCATCAACACAATGCGCATATTTATGGAATCCAGAATCAAGGTCGAGACAAAGGGAGGTTTGAATGTACCACACCTATAAAATGCTGTAGCAAAAGCAAGAAAGGTAGAGGTAATTGTTGTTGTTGTTTTTTGTTTTCTTTATCATATGTTGCCTGTTTGTATATTGTGTTGTTTTAAAGCCAAACTTCTGGAATAAAATACATGTTAATCAATACATATAGATGCAATTTGAAAGTATGCAAAATTGTCATTTAAACTATTGCCTAGTTAGCAAGTAATGTTTTTTTTTCAAACGGTACCTCTTTTAAAACCGAAAGTACGATTTCTATGCGTATACGTCCATTTCGACAAACGCGATTATTTAAGTTTTCAAGCGCAAAAAAGACAGATTTCTAACTTGGAACCACCAGATATATTCTAATTGGCATATATAAAATATGTTTCTTATTTATACTTAAATTTACTATGCCAAATAAGGTTTGTGTCTTTAATTATAAATGCTTTTTCATTTGTATCCGTTAACTCAAAGTTATTTCAGAAAGAAACATATGTCAGTCTGTCAACAATGCTGTGTAGAGTGTTAATTTGTAAAAATTGCAGCGTGGTATTGACCGTTGAGCTGAGAAGGATGAACATATGAGTCATTTGTTGATTTGTAATTGTGGATAAATGATGACTATCAAGTCTGCACAAGCTGTATGACCATATTGTGTGTACTAAACATTAAACATTACCTTTAACTTCGAGATAGAAAGACAGACTATGCAACACATCGATTTAACGATAAAGCTGTGTGCAATAATTTGTTTTTGTAATTAATATATTATAACAAAATGGGGTATATACTTGCTGGACATGTAATTATGCACACCACTAATCCATGTTTTGAATGTATAGGACATTTATAGTCTCATCCGTGCTGTTGTATTTTTATTTCTTTCATCTTATCTATGTGATTACGAATGAAATTTGGTTATAGCTGTAAATATAATCGTTTGAATATATAGAAAGTTGTCTTTATTAAACGTATTAATACAAAATACCATATAGATCTAACTAAGAAATACATTATAACGATAATAACTAGTAACAAAAAGATTTGTGACAATGATGTTGTTTGCGCACTTTTATTAGCACATTATTAATTATAATTTATGAGTGTATTTAAAATAACTTCAATTAGTAAATAACAAGATGAAACTTCAATAACTGTAATTGTAAATTAATTGACAAGTTTAGAATATAATTAACTCGTTTTTTTATAACAATACCCAAACCTTCAATATTTTGGCAAGATTTGGTAAAAAAAATAATGTAGAATGACAAAGTGTCATTCCACAAACTGAAAAATATCCATATTTGGCAATATTCATACATAGCATATTACATAAGCGAGCCGTTGGGTTTACGCGATTCACGGTCTTAACATGGTGAAAATTTGTGGCAAATAACAAGTTGCCTCTACGAGCCTATATATTTTTTTGGTAAATATGCATAATGCTGAGCAGTAACTTTTTACCTCTGGTTGTGACTTTGACCTTTGAGCAAGGAGATGAGTCTAACCATGAACAGTCATCAGGTAGAAAGAAATGTGGTTCTGTTATTAAAAGCCTAACAAGATAAATCATGAGATTACGTCCGCACAAGGTGTCTCTAAGTGAAACATTGAGCTTATACGCGTGTCTAAAACGCGACACGCTGTCTCTGCGATGTTGTTGCGAAATGAAAATCGAAACCAGAGAGCACTGCCGACTAACCACGTCCGTTTTGCTATAATTATGCGTTCAAACTTTCGCGAGAGTTAAACTTAAACTGAGGTAGTTAGTTAATGGTGCAATACCAGACACACTGCGTAAATCAGTACATAACGCAACCATAGAAAGTCACTAATTACACGCGTCTTACTCACTTCTTAATTAAAAACGCTGCATTGTGATTGTTTACCTGTCCATTCATTAGTTAATCAAATGGGTATAACCCACTTAACAGCGCTTATGAGAAACAAACGTGAAGTTGACCGGAGATTCATGTGCTTTCAATTTTCAGGCGAACTAACTAGTATCAGCAATACGCAACACATGACCGCCTAGGTTTAGCATTCAGTTGTACAAGACTCACCTCCGTGTGTCCATTGTAAGAAGTCTAAATACGAATAGTTACATTCAGAAAAAAATTATTGTTAAAATATATAACCCTAGTAAATAATTGCATATGCTCTACAAGACAATTCTAACAGTTCAAATACACGTAAAAATACTAAAATAGTTGCCACTAACTTGCACACTGTCCATGCAGAGGTTGAGGTGTTCAACAACATACGTACCAAACACTTAGATCGATCTACATTACAAAAAACACATAAAGGAAATAAACAATTTATTTTCCAATTAAAAAGCAATAAAAGATCATACAAATTGACGTTATATTTAATAACAGTTTAATTACTTAATGGTGTAACACAAACCAGAGCGACCCAACTGTAACCTTATGAGGTATACTGTGCGTTTATTTAGTTGGCTTTTTGCCGTTTTCAAAAGTATTTCAATCATATCAAGGCGGTAAGTTAACATTTACAGTCAGTTAACATTTGTATAGTTCTAGTTGGTGTACCAGTACAAAGTGAACATACATATGACAGTAACTAACAACTGAGCAACTAGAATCATCGGTAGGGAAGAATGCACGAAGAAACGATTTCAAGACAAATCACCTTACAAGTAATGTGGACGGGACGTGATCGACCCAGCGATCCTCGGATTTGTAGTCTAACACTCCACCAACTGAGCCAGCCGTCCGCCTGAGCAATAAACAAATCGATACGCCCAACAATTATGTAGAAGATTTAATATGACATGTTTTCAAACACAGTTTTTATTTTGTTTGCATTCCTTTAGAAGTCGTCAAACTTTGATAAATTTCTCGACGGGTATTTTGTTCGTAATATGTTGTTGTTGTTTAAACGTGTACGCTCCGGAATCCAGCTGCTAAAAACTTAAGGTCATCAGAAACCAGTTGTGCTATTAGTGTAACCTTAAATAAATCGAAATTTAAGCCAATATTACGCCGTGACCTTTGCAGTGGTGTTGTCTTAGTATAATTTAACCTTTTGGTGAATGCGTTCTTTGTGTTGTGTATGCCGTGTGTTTAATTGGTAATTGGCCACTTAATGTAAAGAGGCTACGGTATTAATAAGAGTCCTTCAAAGCTAGGTCAACTAAAATGTGTCGGTGTTCTTAATCATTTCAATATATTAGTTCGGTCGGAGAAAGCACAGTGCTCAGCTTTCAAACGTAACTGGGCTTTTATGTGATTGCTAACTTATAAATTCAAGCTGCTTTGATAATCATTTGCGCAAACTATAGTTCATAAATAACATACAATCCGCAATTAATGTTAATGTATTCTCGCACGTCCAGACCATTAGCTTGATTGAATAAGGCTAAGCATGTCACTATTTCAACAGAAACGGCAATAGTATTTATTTAACAGATTTACAATAAAGTATATTCATGCATAAAACACACACGGTCATGTTTAAATCACTTTTGAAATACATCGCAGTATCTTTACCGCAGGCAAGTAAACGCAAGGAAAAGAGCCACTAAAATGTGTATAGGTTTAACAAGCAGTTACATAACAAAACAGACAATAACAGTGTATTTCCTCTTCTCACAATCTAATCCATTAAGGATGTTAATATTCATATTTCCAATTATTTACATTTTATAATACGTGTAAAAGCTGTATATTACGTTTAATTGGCAATATAGTATTGGACAATAGTGAATAACCTCTCGGATTGTAATACACTTACGACGACAAATAACGAATTAGAACAATGTATTTGATATAAGCAACATGTGTAAACCGTATATTTTCAAAAAACTGGTTCTACATGTATGTCAATTTTATAAACCCACTTTATGAATTGGGAAGGGGCATATAGATGTATCCTTAACGTCCTTCCGTCTGTCCGTTTCACTCTTTCCTCTTTATGTCCAACCCATTTGTTTATTCACACGTAACCCAAAATATATTTGTGCAAGAGTTATGTAACTTTGCAAACATATCTACCAGCATACAAACACTTGCGCTCATGTTCCTTTTTTTGAATGTTCATAATTGCCGAAGTTTAAAAATTGATCTTCAAATTATGTAATGCGTAACTCAAAAACTACTGCCACCAGAGGGCTAAAACTTACACAAATTTACCAGCATGTGAACTTCACATTTTTGTTAGTATGTTTTTGACACAATTTCAGTTACGACATCTTTTTTAATTAATTTCTTTTTTTCAATTGTGTCCCGCTTAACTCAAAGGGCATTGCTGCAAGAGGGCTGCACCTCCAGATGTTGGTGATTGCGATTTCGACATAACAGGAGTTGTTGCCCCTTTTACTAAAAGCAATATTTCAACTTGTATCGCCATTAAATCAAATACTGTTGTTGCAAAAGAGTGGAAACGTTACAAACAGATCCATACTTTGGTAAGGGTAATTGTCTTACAAAACCGGAGTTAGTGTCGTACTTTATACCTTATTGACTTGTGTATCTCAAAAAGTATGACTGCTAGAGTGCTGGGACTTGACAAACATATTAACCAGCGTGTCAACTTGCGCACGTCCATATGTTGGTTAGGTCGTTGCCGACATTTGTGGAGGAATCAGACAACACAGAGTGTAGACACATTTCTAGCTTCTTCTCAAGTAAAAAATGGTTGGTGAATACATGCCAAAGTATCAGGTTAGTTTTGCCACGTGACTCTCTCCATTACATTTCGTGTATTCATAAATAAAAATAGTTATTTACTGGAACACTTAGTTTAGATCTAATACGTTTGTTATTTAAAACAAAACGTATACTCGCTTAGTGCCAAATCAGACATTTTTACAATCAGATTGTTTATGTTGAAAACACAATTCTTATACATATCTTTATAAATCCAATTCATGATTACTTACATCTCTCGGAAAGTAATGCTTTTTTATATTCTTTACAATTATATCCATGTGTGCATTGTTTATTTGGTACTGCGCGTTGATGTGTTTTGCATTCACCCAACCGCTGATTGTATGAGCTTTCTTCTGCAGTAGAGTCTGGTGTTTCACATTGCTTTTGTTTATACTGCAGATCACATGACCACATTATTGGTGTTATAACAAGCTAGACGGTCATATAAATTCAGCAAATGCATTGTATGTAATATTGTCGGACAGGTTCAAGTATGAAAGAGATCACCTTTATAAAACTTAATCTTAATCGATCGGTTCCAGACGTTTTACAAAAATACGTTTGCAACTTTACCAATATCCCGACTGAGTCTTTACATCAAAAGCAACATTTAATAAGCCCTTACGCGACATATGCATTTCCCAGGCTATATTTGGCATTTTACCGCTAGACTGGAGCAGACGATTAACAACCGTCGAAGTCTGCATTACTTTACGCTGTTATAAAATCCTCAAAGGCCCAAAGGCAATACTCGATTGCTTTCTAAAATACGTTTCTGTTGTTATAAGAGCTGCGACGATTTTTTAAGCAAGATCTCTTAATAATAAACAAAATCTTCATATATTAATAATCTTCAATTTTGATTCAAGTTCATGTTTGTATTTGTAAATGATTGATTAATATGCAGTGTGTACTCGAAAGTCATGTTATAAAATTGCGTGAAACCTATGTATATGAGCATCTGCAAAACAAAATACGATATTATACCAAAATAAATAAGTAGCCCATTTAGTGTTTGCTAGGGCTTACATGTATATACAAGTTTTATTTGCATTTAAACTCTCGGTTTCATATATATATTTCTCTATTTCAATATGAGGACACAGATCGCCCAGGATTTCTCTCTATTTCAATATGAGGACACAGATCGCCCAGGATTTCTCTCTATTTCAATATGAGGACACAGATCGCCCAGGATTTCTCTCTATTTCAATATGAGGACACAGATCGCCCAGGATTTCTC